>CAIGRL010121827.1:0-20632 GCA_903798325.1 Fraxinus xanthoxyloides | reverse complement strand
CCTAACACATTGATCCAGTAATAAGCTGATCCCCTACGTTTTGAAAAGATGAAGATTAATCACCAACATATAGGAATGTTAACGAGTCAAGCCGCAATCTGAAACTCAAAACTCGGGCTCGGCTCGAATAAAAATAGTTCGATTTTTTATTTTTATTTTTTTGCCAGAGCCGAGGTTCGACCAAAAATTTTAGACTCGACTTGAACTTTTGGCTTGAGGCTTAGCGAGCCTAACCAGCTCTTTTTGTTTTATTCGTGACAAATGTCAATATTTTTTAAAAGAATATAAATTTTGTGCAATTTAAAAAACATTTTGAGATGCATCATAGTAGGATAGAGTACTCGAACTATCCTTAAACCAATTAATCTCACTAGTAAAACCATCTACGGCTATTATAGTAAAATATTTTGAATATTAGAATAAAAGAAACTAGATATTAGAGCAAAAGAAATTGGAGATTGAAGTTAAAACTAGAATACTGCAAAACTAGTTGAAGTAAATTGATATGAAACTCAAAATTTTACCTCATATTTATAGTAAACTCACACATGTTTCAACCAAATTTGAATTTCAAATTTAAATTTTGACATGATTTAACATTGTAAAAGAAGTACACGTAATTGTATTGTAGTTGCAGCCTGCCATGACAAGGCAATTGTAGCTTGCAACAAGGCATGTTGCATACTTTCAATTTTTTAAAAAAAGTTTTGCATTTTTTTGTCTCTCGACTCGTCACGAGTCGAAAATGATCTGTAACTCAAGTGGCCCCGTGTGGCTTGTCGAGGCATACATGCTAGCTCGGGCTCTAGTCGACCCCCAAAATGGAGCTTGGCTCGACCCTTGGTTCGATTCTATGGAGCCACGAGCCTGGCCGGCTCAGGCTTTTCCCGGACCAAACCGTGGGCCGTGGAGCCAAATTGCCACACCTAATTGAAATCCAACCATTCACATAAATTTAAATTGCGTAGCTTACTTGAACATAATAACGAAAATAATATTTTGTTTTCCTTACAACTATGATTGCCGGGGGAGTGTACATCTCTCTTCTTTAATCTTATCGAGTTCATCATAACAAAATGTCATATATGTTATCCCACGGGCTTGAGAGGGAAAAAATAGCACTGAAAACAGGATTTCGGACAAAAACAGTTCTTGTATTTGCAGCCTATTCTGTTTGTATCCCAGCCATGCGTTGGCAAGCAATATAAGAAGCATCCACCTTTTGCATTTTAGAGAATGAATACTTTTTCCATACATGTTCCTAGCCACTACAGGCCTTATTACCTGGTAAACTTTTGATCCTTCTATATTGTACAGCTCAGGCAGCAAAATTTTTGGTAGATATTATGAGATATTTTATACGATAAATTGGACGTAATAACAAACAGATTCCGTCATATACCTCTCCTTTAATCCTATTCAGTCTAGCATATCAAACATGCCTTCGTTGTTCTTCCACACCCATGAAAGAAGGAAAGAATAACCTAGAAAACAAGAATTTGAACAAATGAATTCTTGTATTTTCAGCCTATTGGATTAAAGCCATTTCAGGGGCAGTTCTTCATATATGGAATCCATGGGAAACCCTTCTCCCACAATCCATTAACCTAGTAAACTTTTGGCCATCCTACATTGTACAAATCAGGCAGCACAACTTTAATAGATAATACATGTTTCGTACAATGAACTCGAGAGGATAACAAACAGATTTCATCATGTAAATCTCTTAATCTTGTCCAGTGCATAGTACTGAGCATGCCTTCATAATTCACTGTTCTCCTACATTCTTAAGAGAAGGATAGCCCAGAAAATAGAGTTAGAGAAATAAATTCTTTTATTTGCTGCCTATTTGATTTACATCCTAGCCATATGTTGGCATGACTATTAGTTAAGAACACCTGCATCCCCTTTTGCTTATTAAAGAGGAGCACTTAATTCAAACATGTTAGTAGCCACTACAGACTTGACTTTACAAGAATTGCTGTTTAAAGAACCTTAACTCTACCTACCATGGGAATCCTTCTCTTCCAAGATCCACCAATTTTTTAAATCATTTCTACATTTTTACAGTTATGGCGGCATAATTTTTGGTAACTACAAAAGTAAGGATTTCTAGCAGATATTCACATTTGAGATAAGATAACCAACCTCTTGCATTGCACATCGGTTCAAGCATATTGTTGTTGAAGGAGAAGACTGTGTCCCTGACACGCGGGAAACTGATCTTGCACTTCTTTCACACACTTTCACTAGATGTCCTATTCGACCAGGTTATCTCGACTTCAAGAGTTCTAGAAGAGCCATCTTTGTTGCTATTGTGGCTAAGGCTGAAAATATCGCTGTAATTTCCTTCACTAATAACTTTGTCCATGGGAATTGAAACTCTCCCAAGAGTAGTCTGAAAAAAAGGGGCAATCTGCATCATCAAAAACTAAGAGAACATAATGAATAATTGCATCAACTCTGTTAATAGTTTATTACTTTATTACCAAACCACAGTAAGTTCTATGTCCAAGTATTCAGGATGATCACAAGCATCAAAACTTTAAAATGAATGAAATATAGCTGAATTTCAATTACCATTTTGAATGTATTTTTGCTTTTACATGAAATATTTAACTTTTTCCCCTTTGGTGGTACATCGAACGCCCATTTGAATCCTTCGTTCCATTCTGGAGAGTTAGTATGGTACACAACCTGATAACGGAAATATAATGAGATTATGAGCAGATGAATTCCAATAGCACGGCTAGGTTTAATGCATTTTATCTCATACTAATAGCTGCCAGAAGAAACCAGGAAGGTAAATGTCATAAGAATTCTTAGCAGTAATGCTTGGCTCTTAAGATGGCTATGATGGAACTTACCGTCCCAAAAGAAACGATGTATAACAGAAAAGTACATGTAAACTATCGAGGGGGAGATACTAGTAATGAGCATTCTATCCACTCATTGCATAACATAACGATTGCAGCAGAACATAGAGCATTTTTGGCTAAGCTCGAAAGAAGTAAAGGTTATTTTGTTTCCTATCAAAGACCAGTATAAAAATTATTTATTTTAAAACTTATTAACTTGTTAATATGTCAGCTTTTTAAGCTTATTAAAATATGATCTACGTTCAGAAGTTAACTATCACATTGATAAAATGACAATTCATTACCTTAGTTTGCTTGGCAGAACCATTGGATATTGTCAATTGACAAAAAGGATTTGTGCCTCCCATTACGCGCTTCAGATTGTTTGCACGCTTAACCATGACTGTCAAACAACCAGGTAAACAACGCAACAGGCTCTCAGCTCGATCTTGAAAACTTGGTGGGCAAGTTTTTAAAAGAAGTTGCAGAGTAGGAATGGCTTCGGCCACTATCATTGCTTGGGATTTCGGCACACCAGTCAGAGCAGCCGTCCAAGATTGTTTCAACAAGCATAAAGTGGTCAGTACAGAATCTTGGGCGGTCTCACTACCAGATTTAAGAGCTGTTATTAAATGTGGAATACACAGTGTAGCTGCTTCCGATGATTGGAGCTTCTGAAAATTGACAAATATAACTTGTATTGTTTTCAAAATCTCTTCACTAACAGTGGCTGATGACAACAATTCTCTATCTAGAGCAGCTGCATATTAACATTTTAAGAAGATCTTTAGAATAAGATTTTTAAATGCACCATAATCCATGAAGAAATTAGAAGATTTACGAAGAAGAAACATGACTCCAACCAAAGTGAATATGCTGAAAACAGAAGGCACCAAATGTGATTTATTGACACTCGAAAGTGTAAAATTACATTTTACTAATGGAAAGACTTGAGCTTGAATTTTGCAAATTATACAAGGGCCATCTGAACTGGAAGAGTCATGGGACAAGGGGAGACACATCTATGAAAAATTGGGAATATTTTTTTTGATAGAAAAAACTTGGTAATATTTCAAGATGGGTTAGATAGTTTACATGGTTATTCAAATCCATTGATATTAAGGCATACTTAAATCTAGTTTCGAAAATGTATAATTATATTTTGAGATAGGCTTCAGCTTGAATTTTACAAATTAGAGGACTGGCCATCTGAACTGGAAGATTCATGAGACAATGGACAAATGTGTTCATAAAAAGTAAAGAATAATCCAAGATGGTTTAGATGTTTCCAACAAGGTTATTCAAATCCATTGATATTAAGAGGCATATTAAACCTATTCATTAAAAAAATTGTGTTTGTACGGGAGTCAGAGTTGGGAAATAAACTTCAAGAACCAAAGGAAAAAAAATATTACAAATACTTACCTGTCAAAGAACTGATTAACTCATTTGATACATGCTCTTGAAGTGCGTGACTAGAAAATAAATATTTGATGAGCAATGCTGCCTGTCCCACAATATCTGAATTAGGGGACAGTAGCAGTTCTTGAATAACCACTGCACCACCTGCTTCAGCAACAAATTTCCTATTGGTTCTGCTGTGCATGACAAAGTTTTGCAATGCACAAACTGCCACCATCTTCATTTGTTCTGTTGGCTTACCTTCAAGCAGGCTTACTAGTGCTCGGCAAGCAGAAACAGAATCATTCGATCTTGAAAGCCCTTCATGCTGAGAGAGGCCGCCAAGGGAAAGAGCTGCAAAAAACCTACCAGTTTGCGATGTAGTTTCTGGATCGAGCAAATACTGTGCTAGAGGCGCAATTATATTTTTAGAAACCTTCATTTTTTGCACCCGCGTATTATTGCATAAAAGTTCCAGTAGTCTTCCTGCTGTTCCTTCACTTTGATGAGATCTTAGTAAATCTAATAGAGCATCCATGGCACCAGCTTCAGCCATCAATACGGCACTTGAAGCATCACTTTTTTCTTGAACAATCAGTGCATTTAGAGCAAATGTGGAGGTCCTCTCCAAAGTTGAATGCAAGATCCTTACAAGAACCTCAATGTGAACTTTGAAATAGTACTCAGTATTAAATTGTAGGACATTACAGAGGACTACTGCAGCCAATTCCCATAAAGCCTCTGATGGTCGAGGATTGTCTTGCAAGATAATCCTTGAAAGCTCAAGAATACCACCAGCATCAGCAACTGCCTCTGGCCAGCTTAAGGAGATATTTTCCAATGCCTTTACTGCAGTTTCTTGTAAATTCAAGATGCCAGTTCCAGCAAGCTGAACAAGAGGGACAGTTGCGTTCTTTTTTTTTATATCCTGCTTAAAATCCTCTTGTTCTAGCAGGTGAGATAGCAAATCTATACCAAGCTGCTGGATGTCTTGCGAAGGGGATTCAAGAAACGGAATTAAATATTCAACGACTTGTGTAGGTTTGAGTTTCAAAGTAGCAAGGCTTTGTGGTTTCTCCAAAATGTTAACGAGTGCTTGCAGGGCACTATGCTGTCCCCACTGATCAAAATCTGTCTGAAGCAGAACCGTAAAGAGAGGTTCCACAATCTTTACAGCAGCAGAGCTTATTGAAATTGCACTACTATTTGTCAGGATGCGGAAGAGTTCTGCAATTGTGGAGAACAATGAATATGGAGCAGTCAGGAGTAGCTCAAGACAAGAATCTATGATGCCAGCATTGACCATATCCAACTTGCGTGAAGTTTGGTCTTTCCCAAATTTAATAAGGCAACATATGCTTTCTTCAATAAGGCGAACATTTGATCCAGAAACCAGGCCAACAAGAAGACCAACAATATCATGAGCTGATGCAAGCTCTACATGTGCTCTGTCATCCAATAATCTCTCGAAAGCGGAAAGACCAGATTCTACTGCCTTCTCTTGATCGGACTGTATCAACAATAGAAGGGGATCTATACATTCAGAGGCAGTTGGCGTCCCCCTGACTCTCGGATTATCAAAAAGCACAGAGCATAATACTGCAGCGTCACTCTTCAATTTCAAAGTAGCAGAAGATGACAGAAGTCTATGTAGACTCTCAAGAGTATTGCCTTCCGCCTCAACTAGCAGAGCTCCGTTTGCATCATTTTCTGAAGTCAGCTTAATCAAAGCACTAATAGCGACCTGCTGTTCATGCTCCAAAGCAGAATTAAGCATATCAACCAAAGGCTGAATTGCCTGCATGGATGCTTCGGAATCTCTGATGTTCTCAGCATCAAAAAGTTCATTTAAGGCCATAGCTGCACTCAATCTCGCGCTTCTTGATCCCAAGTGAAGAACAGCAACTAGTTGATTCATGCAACTAACTGCAGCTTCATATAGAAGGAGATCTGGATTTCCAAACAATATTTTCAACAGTTCACATATAGTTGCTTCAGTTGAGTCTTGAGGACTCAAAGACAAGTATTTGCTTAGAGCATCCAGTGCTCCAGCTTCAGCAATGAGTAATTTATTAGTATCACCAACATTTGCAATTTGAGTCAAGATTTGAACAGCAAATGGTGGGGCTCCTGGTCTCTCTGGAATTGGCCTCAACAAATTGACAAGCAAAGGTATTGTCTCGTGAGCTGTGGAATTAATTCTAGCATCTTCAGTTTGAAAAAGGCATTCAAGAACTACTTGCCCTGGGTTTTTTACTAAAGAAAATTCTTCAGATAAGGAAATAAGGTTTTGCATATCTGATTCTACATATCCACTTAGTTTTATTAAACCAGAAACTGCATCCAAGTTTGCAATAGCAAGATTTGTTCCCTTGTCTCCATGGCTAACAATACTGGCGATTGCCTGAGCAGCAAAGAATTTATTGATCATTTCGTCTGACTTCAGCAGGAGAGAAAGTGTGGGTATAAAGTTCCTGGCCGTAGGAGAGGAGACAATACTGGCATCCTTGAATAGTATAGCCATGAGAAGAGCACTAATCCATGTGCCCTCTGTATCCTCATAATCTACCTGTAGAAATGTATTTTCTTTCAGAAACAAAATGTAATGGTCTAAAGAATGAAGACACTCACAAAAAAGTAAATTATTCTTATACCTAGAGAGGCCGCTCCACATACATGGTTTGAAATATTATAATACAAAAGCTCATTTTCTTATCAATAAAATAAAAGAAAAACAGAGACAAAATCGATATATATTAGTTAGATAGTTGCTTGAAAAAAAAGCAAGAGAAAATTAAAAGGAAAAATAAATAAGAAGTAAAATAGTAGCAGCCAACAAGTTGTATGCCCGACCTGTTCGTTTGAAGTATGTTTTGCAAGCTTGTCTGAAAGAACTTCAAGAACCTCAGCTTCCATTACAATGAGTTTGCTCTTTGAATGAAATGAAGAAATTATTGATAGCAACCACAAGGCAACAGTACTTCCCAAGACAGTTACTGGATCCGGAAATTTAATACCTCTAGGAGTTTTGACTTTGATTTGAAGAGAAGAACAAGTAGAATTTTGCTTCGTCATATCTACTAATGCATGTATAAGAGGTTCCAAGGATCCAGATGCCTTGAGTGCATCCACTGACTGAATTTTATGGTCTTTGGCAGCGCATATTATCAATGTTGTCGCTCCAACTTTTACTTCTCCACTGCTAGAATTCATAATTCTATTAGCCAATGCAGCAATAGATCTTGAGTACGAGACCAAAAGGTCAGCTAGAACTCGTGGTTGAACCCAACAAAGCCTAGACAAAATTTCTATAGCTTTATCTTGCACCGAAGGAGGTCCGTCACATAGGCACTGCACCAGAGGCTCTAAACTAGACGGGACTTCAGCAAGGATGGAGCATAGTTGGTAAGGGGAGTTTATTCCATACTTCATCCGAGAGAATAGTGCAACAATTTCTAAAGTATCAGCAGCATCATTTCCATCCATATCTACTGCATTTAAGGAATCAAGAATAGCAAGAACTGCAAATTGACACTGAGCACTTCCTGAAAATACATTGCCTGCTGGGAAATGCTTCAATAGCTGGTGAAGAGCACGGGATGCACTCTTCTTACCTTGCAGAGATCCTTTTCCCAGTATTCTTGTTATTGCTGAGACAACATCTTCCCCCAATGCTTCTGAAGCTATTTGTGGATCCAACAACATATTAGCCAAGGCAGCCATTGCTACCTCTGCAGAATCCATGGATGATGTCTTGGCCAACTTAATTAACTGTTTGTAATCACCTTCTGCATAAGAAATCTTATTTTTGGACTTAGACTTGGTAGGACGAGCTGCAATACCTTGATTTTTGCCAGTTAAAAGTTCTACACATGGATTGACAACTTCATCAGTAGCCAGGCTATCACAGATATCATGGCGTTTACTGAATAGATCAGCCAAGATTGAAGCTGCATTCTCTTGAGTCTTCTTATTCGAGGAATTAAGAACCTGGACAAGAGACCTTAGCCCCTTATTAGCAGCAGCTCCCTTATGCGCTAGGTCACTATCTGATGCAATTGAAAGTACATGACCCAGAACTTTAATTATGTGGGCTTTGGATCTTGGAATGTCTCCCAATAGCAAAGCTAATAATTGATTGATGGTCTCTGAATCAGCCTTTCGGATAAGCTTTATCAGACCCTTAACTGAGGCTTCCTGTCCCTTTGGTCCCCCATCTTTTAGAATCCCCAAAAATGCTGAGATGGCTCCAGCACTTTCAACACAGGCACGAATATCTTCACTGTGACAGCACAAATTCCATAGCATAACTACTGCATCTTCCTTTGCCTTCTGTGATCCCACTTCTAATATTTGGACGAGTGGCGGGATTCCACCAGCTGCAGTAATTGCCCACTTGCTATCATCATTTTGTTCGGTTAGAATTGCAAGCATTTCAACTGCATACTGTTGATGCTTTTGATCACATAACCCCAATGATGAGATAAGTAATTGAATTCCTTCTCTCTTTCCTATGGCTTCCCAAACACCTAATGATTCAGTGCATAAGCGTATAAGAGCAAGAATCAAATATTCTTGTGCATCACCTGCAGCCATTGTTACAAGCCCAACAAGCACCCTTTTAGATTCCGATTGATCAACTGTAACTGATAGATAGGCATTGCCATAGAGGCTCCCCAAAGCCTCAAACAGACACTCGTGAAACAGCTTATTATCCCTAGGTTTTAGAAGCATCACTAGAATGCTTTCTATTTTTGTTGCATCAAATGGTTCCTCGTCAGCGCTCTGCTCGAAGACCATTAGGCAATGAGCCAGGGCTAGGATAATATCAGCAACTGGAGCAGCTAACCTTGGGGACTGAGAAAGCTCCCCGAGATGGAGAATTAATGCAGACATCCCACCATATATATTTGCTAAAGCTCGTGTTGCACACTGCTGAAGAGACAGTCCTACCTCTCCTTGCATACCTTCCTTGGAAGGAGCAATCACAGCTCGTATAAGCACCAGGATGCCTTCTGCATCAACAACAGCTTTCTTAGCATCGGTTGATTTAAAAGAAAGCGCCTCCAATGCTTCAGCAGCACTTGCTAGAACAGAAACATCCTTTTCTTGATCCAATAGTCGGAGCAAAGCTATGATTGACCCAGAATCAATTATTTTTGGAATACTATCGGGGAAAGCCAACATAAGACGGGCTAAGAGAGCTGCAGCATTGGATTTAGTAGCAGCACTTTGAGAAGAAAGAAGGCGAACAATGATATCTACTCCACCATCTTCGAGAGTTGCTTGCCAATAGCCATCTTTGTCACCACAAAGATTTCTCAATGCTCCGGTGACAAACCCTTCTACCACTTGGTCCGTCTTGTTTTTCTGATCTAACTGTTGCCATAAGGCAGGTACCACACCTTCTGTAACAAATATTTTTGTGCCCACATTATCATCCGAAAGTCCACTGGACGACACTTGGACTAATGCTTCTGCAGCAGCCTTCCTAGCTTCAGTTGACTCCGACTTCAAAAGTGAGAGTAAAGGTGGGATACATCCACCTAGAAGCACCTTCACTCGCAAATCTTCATCTTTACATAGGACACTTAACGTAGCAGCAACATTTATCTTTGCCAGAGGAGTACCACTCCTAAGAATGGATATGAACAATGGGATTGCTTGGCCATGCAAACCAATAAGCTCCCGAGCTTCTTTTCTTGCTTTTGCAATACCTAGCAAACGTGCCGTGAGAAGTTCTTTCTCTGGTGGTGAAGACTTCTTGGCATGTAGTTGCTCAATGAATTGAGCAACTCTTGTCTTCATTCTCTCTGAATCATCTATCTCTGCAGTTCCATTTGATTCTCTAGACGAAAAAATAAGATAAAATTTTAGATACATTTTGCAGGAAATTATCCTAATAGAAGTCAAATTAAGTAATATGAGACTGTTTAAACAGGTCACAAAATTTCGAGGAAGCATCACATATTATTTAATCCTTGCAACTTATATTTCAAGCGCATCATCCTCGCACCACAATTTCTTTCTGGTAAAAAGCAGTACCTTGTACGAATCAGTAGGCCTTAACTAATGAGTTATTGCGTTATAACACTCACTTATTTTTCCCAGAGAATGAAGAAGTTTTATTGTTCCTTGATTCAGAGGAAGATGACTTCGACATTAATTCCACCTATTGAACAGTATTCTTGAACCTGCTATAGATGAAAACAAGTTAACTTTTACCACTCTTTAATGGTAGAAAAACACTCTATAATCAAACCATAGATAACCTAAATGAAATAAATTTGCTTCTTATTCTAACTCATAATTGGGAAAACACACTCATCCAGGAAAGAAAATATAGAAATTACATACACCAATTTACAGGTTGCCTAATCTAAATACCCGTAATCTATGTGAAATTTTTATAAATGAAAGATCGCATTTCACAAACAACACATCCATGTATACGAAAAATATGAATTTAAAAATGGAAAATAAATTGTTCTCCACACAGTACCTCTGCCCGTAAAATCGGAGAATGCTGCCAGATTACCCTCCTAAAACTCTCTCGGATACGATTTTTCTCACCTCAAATGTTACAGCCTTAGTTTAACGTACACATGCGCATATTTTTATCTAAACACCAGTAGGGTACGACAATTTTCCGCCGACGAAGCCAGACGTCCTGCATATCCATAATCACCTCAAAAGATCAAATTGATTCAATTCCAGATCAGTCGTTTAAATGCACGTATACTAATATAATTTATATGCATATATAACCCACGCAAGTAATCAAATATAATACGAATACACAAATCCATGCATCTATAATGTGGGCAAATACTACATATACATCTGTGTGTTTTATATGCAATTTAATACCTCATATATTAATGCATCACATTAAGTAAATATGGGAATAAATATCAATAATTCAATATGCTGATAATAGAAATTAATAAATTAAGTACTTCCATTGTGAAGAAAAAAAGGGGAATTAACCTGGAAAAATAAAATACAGTTTCATCTATAAGTTAAAAATTAACCTTGCTTAATTAAACAGAAAATCAGCATTGAATATTTACCGTTTCAAAACTCATATGAAATTGTCAATGGAGTAGAAGCGGAGGTCTGGAGAGAGAAAATCAATTTAGAGAGAGAATGGGAGAGTTTTTTTTTTTTCTTTTTTTCTTTTCTGTAGTTAGTTTGTTTTCTTTTATACAAATTTTTATTTTCGGCCGTGAAAATAGATAAATTATGGAATATATACCACCAGTAATTCCAATTTCCATTAATGGCATCTCTCCACTTTCCATTAACGGTATGTGATTGTGAGTCTTCAACCAATCGCTACGTGCCTGTTTGGCTTATCTTAGAGAACCGACTTATAAGTAAGTTTAAAATAATTAACTTTTTCACTTTAAATAATGGAAGGTTGTGTTTAGCATGACGAATTAGAGAGCATAAAAAAAGTTGAAAACTATATACATGTGAACAATATTTTTTGGTCTCAATGTGGACTGTCCGATAAGGTTGAAAGAGGAAATCAACTTTCAATTTCTAACTTTTTGGTCGTCAACTCTAACTTTTCGATTTTGATCAATTGAGTCCCCTACTAAATCATATTTTTTCAATCAAGCCACTTATTAATTTATCTAAATCCCGATTTTCCCTCTATTTTGGATTTTAAAAAACTCTAAAATATCATGAATTTTTGAAGTGTTACAATATTTAAGTTTTAATTTTTCTTCTATTTTTTGAATTTAAATAAATTCTAAAACATCGTGAATTTTTAGGGCATTACATGTAGGGGTGGCAAAAAAGCTCGGCAGCTCGGGCTCTGCCCGAAAAAAGCCAGAGTCAAGCCCGACTCGGACTCGGTGGCACCATTTTGGGGCGTCGGCTCGAGCCCGGGCCGAGCCATGGCCCGGGCGAGCCTGCTCCATTTTATATAAAAAAAATCAGACGAAAATTAGCTGCCTGCAAAGGCAGCTACAGGTAGCTGCGCTGCCTTTGCAGCAGCAAATACATATTATAAAAAAAAAAGCAAAAAAGCCGAGCCTAATTTTTTTTGGCCAGGCTCGGCTCGGGCTTTTTTTTTCGGCTTGGACTTGGCTTGTTGACACCCCTAATTACATGCACCTCAACAACTTGGAACCATACAGCATAATTGGCGTTGTCCAACTTGAGCCCATCGTTGCAATAGAAGAATCATGAATTAGTTTCTGAACCTAAGTCGAGTCCATACTCGGATCATTTTGAATAGTAAATCTTCAAGGATTGAGTTTTGGAGGAATCGTATGGGGTTGTTCTGTTAATGCAACGGGATCTCTCGTTGCTCGTGATCTCTATATTTTTCTTGTTGGATATTATTGATACCAAATAAATCTCAGGGTGATGATTTAATGGTTGGGATGGATTAACTCAAGACTTTAAGCCCACAATTGAGTATAACATTTAAAGGGATCCTAGAATTACTTTGGTTGCCCAAGAATCGAAGACAGATCAAGAAACCAACTTTAGAACCGACCCATTTAATACTCTAATATATATATATATATATGTGTGTGTGTGTGTGTGGATGTTGTGCCTTGTTCTTTGACACAATACTTTCGGCTCCTGTTTGAGAGGGATATTTGGTGGTTGCTTCGTGACTTTGGCTTCTCTACCTCCTTTGCTTCCGGTAACCTTTGTGCATTGCCTCCTTTGTGGTTTTCTGTCTATCGGCGGACTGCCTCCTTTGTGTTGTCTCTGTCGTTGCTCAGGTCGGCCCTTGTGCAGTCCCTGTTCAGCAGTTCCTTTTGTGACTTGTGGTCTACTCCTTTGTAGTTTTAATAGTGGTTCTCTTGATCTAATTCGAGTGGTTCTACTGTGTGATTTGAGGTCCCTAAACTAAGCCCCGCAACATCCACTCTATTCCATCAATCCACAACAAATCGATAGGGGAGTATTGTTTATTATTATAGTTACATTAATTTATATTTACCTATTGATTAGATCTAACATATTGTGTTTGTTTGGTTGATACGTGATGATCTTTTCACTACAAAGTTGTATCGGAGCCTAGTTGTGGCTCCTGTAACAAGATCGGATCTTCGTGCCTAAAATTAATTGCTATTAAAATTTGGCATGTCTCGTAATTACGAACAACAAATAGGTCCGTTCTGATAAATTGTCTAAAACCTTTAATTTTCTACAATAGCTGGCCATCGTGTGGGGTGACCAATAGAATTAAGGGTTACCGTAAGGGTTAACCATTGCTCGATGCTAGAAATTTGGTTATTTGCCTATATTTGTGGCTTGCACTTTCTTTATAATTGTTGTATATTTGTGTACTTGTTGTCAATTTGAATATATGTTAGATCTATCAACTTGACCTTACCCGCTCGACAATTCCATTGAGACTAAGGTTTCAATCTAACGAAAATCCTAGGAATTTATACCCGTGCATAACTACAACCCTTAGGACTTTATCTGTGTGATTGTCTCTTTGTTGGCTTATGTTCTAGGTGTCTTATCAATTAAGATATATGCGCATTATTTTGATTTGGGCGTCTTTAATAGAAAATGTGATTTTTATATATGGCAACAAAAGATGAAATTAATTTTTGTACAAAAAAAGGTTTTAAAAGCAATTGACAATTCGTTTTCTACTACTGTGACTGAGGGTCAGAAAAAAATCGATAAACTTGCATACAACTCTATTATTTTGTACTTATTTGATTCCATTTTGTGAAAAACTGGTAAACACGATTCTACTGAAAAACTTAGAAAAAAAGTTAGAAGAACTTTACTTGACTCGGTCCACTCCAAACAAGCTTTTCTTACTTGAAAGTTTCTTTAGTTTTAAAATTGATCGTTAAAAAATTTAAATGACAATCTTGACATTTTCAATAAATTCTGCAAGATATTACAAATTGTGGTGATAAAGTGTTTGATAAATATAAAGCTATTAATCTTTTGAATATTGTTCATGATATCTATAAGAAAGTCAAGAATGTTATCATGGGAGGGAGACACTTACGCTTGATGTGGTCATTGATTCCCTTAAGAGTATGGAGATGGAGATGAAAGTTGAAAGAAACGAGACAAAAACAAGAAAGATTCACTAAATGAGAGACAAATCTTATTTTAGGAGGGATAAGGGCAAATTGGCAAAAAGAAAGGTAGAGATAGGTCTAAATCACAAGGAAAGGCCAATGGGAGGAAATGTTATGGATGTAGGAAACTAGGACATTTCATTAGAGATTGTCATAAAGAGAAAAACGAGCTAAGAGACCAGAGGGGTGGGGAACCCAATTAATCAAATGTTGTTGTCTTGAGAGATGAACCTAGTGAGGTTTACATGCTCTTAAACACCGAACCAGTTGAAATAAACATGCCTATGAAGTATGAACTCCCATATACATGAATAGATTTAAGGATGGGAAAAAAATCTGTTCAACCAGATACATGTAGGGTCCCGCCCCGAATGGAATGGGGGTTACCCGCCTAACCGGATAAATGGGGCGAGGATGTGGTGGGGGACATTACCCCGAAGTGGGTACGGGAAATATAGTCATCACCCCGTTTAATTTCAACTTTAAGTTTTTTTCGAATAAAAATAATAAATTTATCATCATTTTTAAAGAGAACATAAATTGTTTTTAACAAATTAGTAAAAAAGTAATAATATTTACTAAATAAAGACAAAAAAAAAACGAAAAAATAAAATAAAATAAAAATAAATGGAGCAATAAATGGGGCAAGGGACTTACCCCGCTCAGCCCGGATCCTTTTTTAATCGGGTATGTGGATGGGGTAAGATAACAAAAATACCCGACAGGACGGAGGTGGGAATGAGCGACCCGTCACATATCCGCCCCGCTGCCGTCCCTAAATAGATTCTTGACTCCGATGCTTCTTTTCATGTTACTTCAAATAAAATGTGGTTTGATCATTTGTACGAGCCTAATCGTTGGCATGTTGTTGCAGGGGTGAAATCGTATATAAGATCAATGGCATGGATTGTGTGACTATCAGATTTGATAGTGGTTTTGTGCACACACTGAAAGAGATTAGGTATATTCCACATGGTTAGAAACCTAAAATTTGTTGGGGAGTTAGAGCGCACATTTTTCATTGGTATACTTGGTGAGGATGTTATGAAAATATCTAAGGGAGCACTTAGAGTCTTTAAGGCTACCTAGGGAAATGACATATACACCACGCATGCTGAGGTGATGGGTGGTTTAAATTTCACTATCATTGACACTAATTACACACGGAAATGGCATAATAGGTTAGCGCATGTTAGTGTTAAGGAATTTAAGCTCCTTAACGATCAGGGCGTGTTTGGTAAGGATCGAGTGTCTGACATGTCATTTTGCAATCATTATATACTTGGTAAACATCATAGGACATCATTTGCATCTAGCACACAGAAAACATCGAGAGTGTAACTTGTGGGGGTTCACGGATTAATCCCACTTTGGTGGTAACAAGTACTTTCTGTCAATTATTGATGATTTCTCTCAAAGTGTGTGGATTTACTTTCTTAATGAAAAATCTAAAACCTTTGTGAACTTTAGAAATTGGAAAGCTAAAGTGGAGAATCAAACAAGTAAAATGTGAAATACTTGCATACTAATAATGATCTCAAATTTTGTAATGCTGAATTTGACAATTTGTGCAATCAATCTGGAATCACTAGATATATGATCGTGCGTTACGCTCCGCAGCAAAATTGGGTTATTGAAATGATAAATTATACGTTGCTTCATTAAACTTAGATGTATGATGTTAAGTTCTGGTATGCCTAAAGGCCTGTTTGACAAGATTTTTGCTTTTACTTCTTATAGAAGTGCTTTTAGATGAAGTCATCATGGACCAGTTTCCTCTAAAAACTTTTCTAACTATTGGAAGCACTTTCTTAAAATTAGTCAAACGGTTCAAAAAATAGCTTTTAGGTCTCAAAATCTCCTATTTGCTTTTTGAAGGCCATGCCAAATGGGCCCTAAATTGTTTTGGATGAAGCTGTTATGACTGCATGCTACTTGACTAATATGACTCATTCCGCTGCTTTAAATGGTGATATTCCGTACGAAAAATGGTACAATAAATGTTGTGATAATTCTATGCTTAAAATTTTTGGATGTGCTGCTTTTTCTAATCAAAGTTAGGGAAAATTAGAACTTAAAGCTAAGAAGTGTTCCTTTTTAGGTTATATTGAGGGAGTGAAGAGATATAGGTTATGGGATAGAAGCCAAAATAGGGTTAGAATTATCATAAGTCGTGATGTAACCTTTAATGAGTCTAAGATGCCTTGTATGGAGAATAAATAATAGCAAAACTGTTAGGGAAGAGTTCCCAGTTGAGGTGGAGCGAGTGTCCCCATTCCCAATACCCTGAGTGAGGTGGAGAGTGACACAAAATTAGCAAAATATAGAAGGTGATGAGGTGACTATAGAGTACAATCCCATTGACCAAGACCCTCAAGCTGACTATCAATTGGATAGAGATAGAGCGAGGAGACCACATAGGAAACCCCAAAAATTGTTTGAATATACCATAGCTTACGCTAGTTATCAAGAACCAATGGATAGGAAACCAAACACTTATGAGGAAATTGTGAGGAGTGAAAAAAGTGAGGAATTTCTAGGTGCCATGAGAAAAGAGATAGTTCTCTTAGTAAAATAAATCTTGGGACCTAGTTCCAAGACTTGTAAATCCATAGTAGGTTGCAAATGGGTCTATAAAATTAAGGAAAGAAGTAGTAAGAGTGAGTCTGTGAGATATAAGGTTATGTTAGTAACTAAGGGGTACACACAAAAAGAAGGGATAAACTATAATGAAATCTTTCCTCCTCGTTGTCAAGTATATCACTATTAGGGTCATGCTTACTTTTGATGCCTACTATGACTGAGAACTTGGACAATATGATGTCAAAACTTTTTTTTTTTTTTTGCATGGTGACTTTGATGAAAAGATTTTTATGAGTAGCCCAAAAGTACTGAAAAGTAAGTTTAAACCTGACCCTGTGTGTTTTTTTTAAAGAAATCTCTTTATAGGCTAAAACAATTGTCAAGTCAATGGTATAAAATTTGATTGTTATGTGCTTTCCATTGGTTTCAAAATGAGTGGGTTTGACCATTTCCTGTATTGCCTGCACCACAGCACTAACAAAGAGTGTGTCTATTTGTTGCTTTATATTGACGGCGTGTTATTAATTGGACCTAACTTGAAAGTGGTAAATAAGATTAAAATAGAATTGAGCAAAGAATTTGATATGAAATACCTATGACATGCTAGGCGGATCCTTGGTATGGAGATTAACCACGATATAAACAATTCTTGCTTTTATGTGCATCAAACTCCTTGTGCTTAAAATTTTGAAAAAGAATTGTCATGATTGACTATAAGCTTGCTTCTGTGCTCATTGGAAACCATTTTTGTCTTATCTAAAGACTTATTGACTGTTAATGAAGAAGAAAGGAATTTTATGAGTAATGTGCCTTACTCTAACGTGATAGAATCTGTTATGTATCCCATGGTCTACACTCAACTTGACTTGACTTATACCGTAAGCGTGTTAAGCGAGATACATGTCTAATCCTGAGCCCAAACATTGGGAAGCTTTAAAGTGGCCACATAGGTACTTGAAGAGTACTTTTTGATGAAGGATTAATTTGTAAATCTGATGGTGATGGTGTGAAATTTAAGGGTTTCAGAGATGCTTGCTATAGTGGTGATAAGGACAATATGAAGTCTACTTCCTCTTATGTGGTTACATTATATGGCTTTTTGTGTGAGTTTCAACTACAACATATTGTTGCTTTTACTACTATTGAATTTGAGTATATAATTGTCACTAAAGTCATTAAAGAAGTTTTGTAGTTTAGATGTTTATTTAATGAATTGGGTGTTTTAACAATGTGACTGCATACTCTAACAATCAATATGTTATTCATTTATGAAAGAATCTTGTATTTTATTAACATACTAAACATATAGATATCAGGCTGCATTTTATTAAAGATGTGGCATCTCAAGGTTTGATAAAACTAGAGAAAGTGCATTCAAACTACAACCCTACTGACATGAACACTAAGGTGTTCCCTTGGTAATGTTTAGAAGTTGTCTTACGCTTATAAAAATCGGTAAAAGGTATATGATGTTCAATTTATTTTGAAATCATATTGTATAACCACTAATTTTTTTTTTCTTTTCTTTGCAGGTACATTGGCGTCAAGGTAGGGGTTTGTTGGATATTATTGATACCGAATAAACCTTGGGGCAATGATGTGATGGTTGGGATGAGTTAACTCAGGGCTTTAAGCCTACGATTGAGTATAACATTTAAAGAGGTCCTAGAATTACATTGGGAACCCAAGAATTGAAGACGGCCAGAGAACCCAACTTTAGAACCCGACCCACTTTATACCATAATAATATTCCTATATATATTTGGGTGTTGTGCATTATTTTTGACATAGTACTTTCGGCTCCTGTTTGAGAGTCATATTCGGTGGCGGACTCTTTACTTCATAACTCTGGCTTCTCTATCTCCTTTGCTTCCAGTGACCCTTTGTACTTTTCTCTCTCTCCACGGTCTATTCACTCTATCAATAATCGATCCGAATTTTGTGTATCATAAGGGATTTACTTTTTTCTATTGACTCCTACAGATTCAATCTTCACTACCTCCTTTGTGTGTAGTCCATGTTCAGCTGCTCCTTTTGTGACTTGTTGTCGTCTCTGGTTCTAATAGTGGTTCAATTGCTCTAATTCAAGTGGTGGTGTTGTGTGATTTTGGGTTTCTAAATTGAGCCCTGAAACATACTCTATATTCTATCAATCCACGACAAATTGATGGGCGTATTGTTTATTATTATAGTTACATTAATTTATATATATATATATATATCTGTTACGGGTCAGTACTGGGCCCGCCTCCTCACCTACGCGTGTCAGATGATGTTATCAACACCTTGCCACGTGGGGTCCGAGGTGATCTCGTATGGGAACGATCTGATTGCACAAGCCGAAGTGACCACCAAAGGGGGAACATTTGCAATACACCGCGGATGCAAAGGCCCGCACTCCACGTCTACCCTGCCACATCTGCTTCACCTCGTCCCGACAGAGATCCCTTTTACCAAGAGCTTTCCAAAGTCAAATCACTGACTGACTGATGGGATGTGTGGCAGGACTTAAACGGTCAATTCAGTCGAGGCATTCAATGTCAGCCACCTATGAAAAGACAGGTTGACGCTAGGATGGGACGGGTCTTCAAGATCTGATTACACGTGTCTCCTCATCCAATGGCCCTCCTCTTCCCATCCTTTAAATACAAGCAACTTATACTTGAAGAAGGATAGAAATCCCATTTTGGCACCCCGAATAATATAATACAAACTTGGTATTTTTTCCCCTCTTACACATACTAGCACTTTCAACTCAACACAGTAATATATCGACCATTTCCAAGCAAGCATTCCACTGTCGGCAACCTTATTCCGGTTGACTTTTACACTGACTTGACCGACGGAGTGCTCGCGACCACTCCAACTATTCTGGAAAAGGTCTCGAGCAACTGACGTCGTGCTACGTGTGCAGGGAACAGTTGACTTGAAAACATTTTCTATTGGCAACGTCGGAGCCATTTTTCGAGGTCAACAATATCTATTAATTAGATTTAACATATCGCGTTTGTTTGAATAGTGGATGACGATCTTTTCACTACATTCTTCTCGCTAATTTTCTGAGAATTGGATTAAAGTAAAAACTCTAGAGATGTCCTAGAATTTCTACACTGACGCCATATTGGAAAATATTTTCATTTATTTATTTTACGAAGTACAAGACACGTGTAATTGTAATCGGATATATTGTAGGAAGATATATTCTAGGTTAAAAAAATGGATGATTTGACAATGAGGAATTATGGAATAAATCTTGTCAATCATCCCATTGTTTGAGTCCCGTTTTCTTATATTTTGAAACGGTGAAGTGATAGAAAATCTAACATGAACAAAATAAAAAATAAAAAAGTTAAATTTACGTATAATATTATTTATTAAAGTGTGTGTGATTAAAAAAAAATGAAAAAATATATATTTTAAAAATAATAAATATCAAACAAGGACTTGATGTAAGGTAAAGAGTTCTACTTATATTTTAAGGTAGGTTCTCTATGATTCTATCTAAACTTCAATTTTTCTATTATGACCCGTTTGATTGCAAGAGTGAAATTTGAGTGAAAAGAATATGAATTTCAGGGAATTGAATTGACTAGAATTGTTTTTCTGAGAATTAATTGTATTTGATTGGTATAATTTTTCACCTGAAAAATATTGAAATTTTGAATTTTTTTTATGTTCATTTGATTTTATTTTTCATGAAAA
>CAIGRL010121814.1:0-11821 GCA_903798325.1 Fraxinus xanthoxyloides | reverse complement strand
CAGCTTTTTTCCAATTAATGAAGCCATAATCATTGAATTTTTTTCTCCTCAAATTGCTTTGGGTTGTGATGAGGTTTTTTCCCTTTTTGTTTGAAGAGCTTCAGTTTCTAATTTCTTCAGGTTTTTTCCAATTTCTTTAGCTTTTATGGTGCCTTGATTTTCGATAAAAAAAAAAAACAAAATTAAAATGTTTATTAATTTTCCATATAACATTTCTAATTCTTAATATCAACACTGTACAACATCGTTACATTTTTTTTACAAACTCAAAATCCATTACACCAGAAGTAAAATTAAATAGAAAACCAATATAATTAACAACACCATCTCTGATTCTGGATACAATTATTGAACAACCAATCGCCTGGAGCAGATGGAGCAGTATAATTTACGCTTGGTCTTGAAATAAAGCGGCACAAAGCAGAACCTCCAATTGCTCTCCACGTCCATGGCTTGAACCATACCGCCGCAGTAAGGGCACGCCCCCGGCGCCGGTTGCCTACTGATAACTCTCTGATCCTCGTCACAAACAAAAACCAAACACATCTTCTCCGATCGATTTCTCGGTATTCTCTCGGCTTTCGATACTGAATTTTTTTTTTTTTTTCCAATTCTTGAACGATTGGACTTTTCTCCCACTCTTTCGTCTTCTCTACGCGCTTATTATTATTATTTTAAAGTTCTTTTATTTAACTTTAGTTTATTAATTTTCTTATTTTTTTAAAAAACCTTTTATTTCAATTTAATTTCTAGTTGTTAAAATACTTTATAGGGAAAATTGCAGTCACAGTACCAAACATTTCATTTAATAATAGATTTTGCTCGAACATTTCATTTGTGCCACCAAGGGTACCAAACCTTTCAAAATGTAGCAGTCGGAGTCCAAATTCATTCATTTGACCGCAATGGTAAAAATTGACCAAATCTAATAAGGTCAAAATAGTAAGTTTACAATTTTAAATGCCTCTTTTTCTGCTATTTTCTTTGTTGGAGGAAGAGAGAACGTTAGAGGGGCGGATGCTATTTTCTTTTTCTGCTATTTTCAGATCTAGACGTAATTTGGAACAATAATGATCGAGTTCTTTGTACAACATCGTTACATTTTTTTTACAAACCCAAAATCCATTACACCAGAAGTAAAATTAAATAGAAAATCTATATGATTAACAACACCATCTCTGATTCCGGATACAATTATTGAACAACCAATCGCCTGGAGCAGATGGAGCAGTATAATTTACGCTTGGTCTTGAAATAAAGCGGCACAAAGCAAAACCTCCAATTGCTCTCCACATCCATGGCTTGAACCATACCGCCGCAGTAAGGACACGCCCCCGGCGCCGGTTGCCTACTGATTACTCGCTGATCCTCGTCACAAACAAAAACCAAACACATCTTCTCCGATCGATTTCTTGGAATTCTCTCGGCTTTCGATACTGAATTGCTAAGATCAGAATAATTTTATCTGTTTTCCAGATTATGCGATGATGTATAACTGTTTATATATTATATAGAGGGTCATTGATTTGGGGGCGGTGCGGAGAATAGGATTCTAGAATTGACTAGTATGGTATAGATAGAGGAATTTCTGATATTTGGTCTAAGATTTGGAATATTCCAAATAAATAATAGGGCTACGAATTTTTCGCGTTGAGTACGCGGATTGCACACTAGGTGCAGTTTTTAAATTGTCGTGTTATTCATAAAAAAAAATTATTATGTGAGAGACGCGTGATCTTAAATATTTGAAAAAGATAGTAATGGCAAAATATCCCGTTCCGCCCGTGTGGTCCTGTCCCATTGAGAATTCACTGGAGGAGAGGGAAATACGGTCTTCGATTTGAACGGGAGGGGTGATACGAAGGGTCCATACCATCGCACCTCATTGACATATTTAGGCCTCTTCCTTGTGGATTTTTTGTATTTTTCCTATCGTTACACTGTTTGAAAAGGAAGTAGTCGCAATTGTTGAACAAAATGAAGTTTTAATAATTTTTTAAATTTGTGTTACCGGAAATGCCCTCTTTAACATTTAATAATTTTTTAATTTTAAGTTTTTGACCCATATTAATATATTTAGGGAGTAGTTTTCATCCACCATTTTTATATATTTATTAATTTCCTGTCAAAATAAAACAAAATAAAAAATGTATTCATTCATATTACACCTAACTTTATCCTCATTAAATTCATTCATTTAAATAATATATATTAATACCACTTTTATATATATACTATTCCATTCTGAATCTATTCATATTAAATTTTAAATTTTTAAATAAAATACTGTACTCATTCTCATTGTTAGGGCTTGGCAAAAATTAATTCAAATCGTTCAACCAACCAACCCAACTCAAATCGATCGGTTCAGATTAGTTTTTAAGTTCAAAGTTGGGTTGGATTGAAAAATCAAATTTGAGGTCGGACTGAGTTAGATCTTGGGTTATGAATCAAAACCCAACCCAACCCAACCCCGATGAATTAAAAAAATTAATACTTAAATTTTTGAAAAACGACGTAGATTTTCAAGTAATTTTAAACTTTAGAAAATTGTCAAAATTCAACAAAAAATAGTCGGATTCAACTTGAACTGGGTCTAAGGCTAAACCGATCAAGCTTAGGTTGGTTTGACCGGTTTAGTTTGGGTTTAAATCAATAATTGGGTTGGGTTGGTTTAGATAAAAAAAAAAAATTGACCCAATACATCCCAACCTGCACCCATCCTACTCATTACATTCCAACATTGTGCTTCTTACATTCGTTCATTAAACACTATATATCCACAAAATTTAACCAAAAATAAATTATTTATAAAAAAAGAGAACATTTATAATGTTATCCAACCTCTGGAAATAATCAAGGGTATTGTTGATTTTTTTTTTTTCCTGGGACAAAATGTTAATTTTTTGACATAAGTAGGTAAAATTAAAATGTGAGAATTTTTGAACTATTTATTTCAAACACGATAATAATAAGAAAGCAAAGATGATTAATAATTTAAAACGAAAACTTATTTATTAATTAGAGTTGATACAGTTTATATCATGAAATATTGAGTAAAGATTTTTGAAGAACAACTTAAATTAATTTTAAGATATATAAATTAATAAATCGACGTATTATATACTTAGATTGATAATTGAAATTTAAATGTAAAATTAAAGGAAATTAGCACCGAATTTTATTCTTTATTCTTGTCAAACTTCAATTGCTAAATACACCCCTAGTTTGAGTGTTATAAACATGAGCAAAATATTGGCAAAAATTTATTGCAGAAAAGTTTACACCACATATTCCAATTTTCGGCTATCTATTTCAAATACCCAATGTATAGATTCTCACAATACACAAAAGAACCATGCCAAACACCAAGAGAAACCAGAAACATCTTACTGCACAACTAGTGCTGCATTAGTTACATTGTCCACTTTTTACTGCACACAAGATTCAATATTTCATTTCAATAATTTTGCTATCAGCTAGCTAGAGCTTGAATGACTGATCATAACAATTGATGGATGCAGACCTTTTTTTTGCCAGTTTTAGCTAACATGTGTCTTAAGTAGAAGCCACGCTAATGTAGAGAAAATATTCGCGTTAAACTCGACAGTAATCATCCTCTTCAACAAAGCCTTCGTGTGCAGATGGTTTCAATTTTTTATCAAAAATTTGAGCAAATGTTTAAGCGATTTCAAATGGATTTGTTGTATCTAATGAAGATATATTTCAGTGTGGTATCTCCTCAAATTTCTGAGACAATATCAGAAAATATAAGCTTTCTAAGTATTGTTTATAACATCCAAATGAAGGCTACCTTCAGTCTTCTGTTCACATAAGATATACAGTTTAACCTTTAAGAATCATATGAATTTGGTGCAAATCTGCTAAAGATGGAGACAGAGAAGAACTGCAAATATTGCTTTATAGAAAACCATAAGATTAGAAACATGAAATTGTAGGTTGGGTTTATTATGACATTATAGATGCTTGACTGGACAAACATGACAAAAGAAGAAAAAGAAGTTAGAAGTTTATGTGTTATCAGTTATCATATGCAGTTCTATCCGTATAGTACTTAACCTTATAGGTTGTTTTCACTTTTCACTTGGGCTCCTGCAAGGATATGACAGTTTCAAAGGCCCCGGCAAGTGCTTTCACCTTATTTTTCCTCTGCTCGCGAAGCTTGCTTGCAGTTTCCTCAATTACATCATTCGAAACAGGGGAATCCCTCTTCTTTTCACTGTCTTCTTGGTTCAACTCCTCGTTGTAAGTATCCGGCTTCACTCCCTCAACTACTACTTTTATTTCTCGTTCCTCAGAATCAATACTTTCACTTCCATCCAATGCTTTTGCTTCTTCCTTATCTTCAGTTTCTGCTATTGAATTGTCTGCAAGAATTTCATCAAAATCTGTGTGATTGTTTTCATTTACAATGTGTTCTTCTAATTCCTGCTGGTTTCCTGTCGTTGTTTCAATCTTCCGTTTGTCTTCTGTTAATTCTTTCATCTCAACTTCAAGGGAGACATCTGGCTGTTCTGGAACCGTATGCGACTCAATTGTCACAACATCCTCATCCGGGATGTTCTCTGGTTCAGCCTGCCTTGTAATACTTATAGGTTCCTTATCTTCCACTACTAAAATCTCATGTCCCAACTCATGCACTGTCTCTTCATATTTAGCATCAGTAACTGAAAATTCTTGTTCATCTTGTCCTATTTCAACTTGTAATGCATCAGAGTTATCAGGGCTAGTGACTTGTTCCTTTGTTATTGAACCGCTCCTTGCAGTGTCTTGTTTCTTATTGCTATGGCTGCCCTTCTTGGTAGCACTCAAAGGTCTAGCAATAAAAGAGCGTTTTCCGACATCCTTTGTCGGCGTCTTTAGCAACTTACCCGGGATAGATTTATGCGTAGTCGTGGTCGTTTTACTCGAAAATGAGGAAGATCGAATAGTAGGACCGGGCGAAACTCGTGTTTTTTGAGTACGGGAAGGGGACGGAGGCATGTCAAAGGATCTTCTTCTTGCGAGGTTAGGCTTGTTGGCTTTGTCAGTCGAAGCCAGTTTTTTGCCAAGCTGTTTAGAAGCATCAAGACCTGAACTTATTGTAGGCTTGAGATAATTCGGAACTTGTTTATCTAATGCAGTTTTATCAGGAGAGCTTGGTTTTGAGTTGGGAGTTTTTCTGGGGTATGAAGGGGAAATTCCCCCTTTCTCCTTTCCTGCATCAGTCTCTCTAATTCTTGTCGCCATTTGTACGTGAATGGCAGTTTCTTTATACAGCCTGCATTTAAAAACATATTTGTAACACAAATAATTACATTTGGTTCGAATTCGAATCTGTCCTCACCCAAAATCCCTGCATTTAAAAACATATTTGTAACATAAATAATTACATTTGGTTCGAATTCGAATCTCTCCTCACCCACAATCGCTAATGGCATGATCTTCTATGTATTTCTTTTCGTTCTGTCGTGTGGCTTATGTTTTTATGTATAACATTCAGACAAAATGACTCTACCTACAGGCTACATGTACTATGATGTTAGAGGAGACATCCATATTTTCCCCAAAAAATCTTTAAGCTATTCAACTAACCCGTTTTCTTTAACCATTTATGAATACAAAAATGAAAAATGAGCTACGATTATGAATTATCAATCCATCTATCGACTCTCTGTAATTCTATGATCATATCTTATCAATTTAAATATTGCATTAAACACAAACCAAAAATTTTATAGAACAAGAAATTAAATTTCTGAAAAACTGGAGAGAGAGAGAGAGAGATGACCTTGTATAAAGCAAAATGATGAAAGCTTCTTTGCTTTGAAAGTTGATGAATGGGAAAATAAAAGATTATTAGTAGCCAAATATGGGTATTTGTTATATGAGCGGAAATGATGCACAGCCATAGGTGTCAATTGGCCTTCTCAAGCCACATGTATGTCTATGTATGTAAAAGTCGATTAACTTAGTACGTGTTCGGTAGAGATTAAAATCGGATTAAAGTTGAAAAATTAGCTGTTATTGTTGACTTTTATTAGACGAGTGAGATTCAATAACGGCTATATTTTTAATTTTAATCCGATTTGGACCTGTACCAAACAAGCTCTTATTATGTTCACTTCGATTTGTAAGAGTATTTTTAAGAAATTCTCTAAATACAATTTTTTATCTTATTTTAAAGGGTTAATGCTTAAAAGTAAATTTCAAGAGACCCTTCATTTTAAAATAGAGAACATGTTTGACTGTTCAAATTTAAAGAGTCAAAACTAAGGCCCTGTTTGAGCTATATTTTTGTAGAATGAAAATGAAAAATATAACTGTTATTGGGCTCCACACAAGAGATAGAAATTCAAAATTGATGACTTGATGTGATGGATAACGGTCATATTTTTCATTTTTATGGATTGAAAATGAGAAACAAACGGGGGCTAACTATCTATTCAAAACGCATTTAAACTTATTAAATTATTCAAAACACATTTAAACTGATTGATCATTGACATATAAAAAATTACGTTAAATAAAGTATGAGAATAAATTAATAGATATTTCTTGAGAAAAGCAAAATGAAGAGCCAAAATAGAGAGCATTGTTTAAGTGTATAAATTTTTTGACTATTTAGATTTATAGATGCTCTTTATAATTAAAGAGTTCATTACATTGAATTTACTACTTTGAGTCTAGAATGAGTATCTAAAAATGATCTATGTTCCGAGTAAGCGTAGAAATATTTAGCTCTTGTTTAGTACCTTTTTTTATAATTCACTTTTAAACTTATTTTCACTTACATATTTTATGAAACCCATAACTTTTATCAACATTCCACTCACACATTAATCAATTTATATCAAAATTTACTATAATGCAAAATCACGGGGGGGGGGCCTTAGTCTGAATAGATGTCAATGTTTAAAATTTTAGTTGGTAAAAAACCATCAATCTTATCCCTCATTAAATTTTTTATCTTTCTTAATTTTAATCACACATTTTCTAAATAAAATAATATTATACACAAATCTAGAAATTTTCATTATCTTTTAATTACACATTCTCCTATCAATCACTATATCAAAATTTATAAATTCTCCAAAATGGGGGCCAAACAATGACTTAATATGTAAATTATACTACATTAGCAAATGATGCAAGCGTGCAGTCTACTTGATAGTTGATTCCCATTTCTAGGAACAAAATGATAAGCATCATCGCCTACATTGAAAAGTAAAACAGAAGATAACATGAGCAATTGGTGTAAGGGTAAAATCCGACCCCAATCTTTGAATAGCTTGACAAGCATTTGACTCAGCTATATCAATCTATGAATCATTATTTTTGGTGAGTATAAGATCCTTCCAAAGGACTATGGCCTCGACCTCTTCTTAGATGTAAAACCTCTGTTCATGACAATCGTGCTCTGTTGGTATTAAACAGGTCCCAAACACATAAGGTACTATAGAATATAAAAGAACACAAGATATTTTTCACCATTAAGCCCGAATGTTCACTCAAATTATGGCTAATCATCCGTTGAACATACATAGAAGCGATTATTGCTTTAATCCACTAGAAACCAACCAAAATCAACACAAGTTTCACAATACAAAAGATCCACAAAGGATTATGCCCTTAGACCCAATTATTTCTCTCAAGAAACCCTCAAACTAATTACGCAAAGTAACCAAAGGTTATTGCTCACAACAAAGAATAGATTCATCACAACTACGCCTTAATCAACACTAGATCTCACCTAGAACACTTAGAGAACAGAGATTACAAGGCGAAAACCAAAGGTTTTCAGAGAGAATACAGAGATAGCAAGAGAAGAGAAAACCCTAAAATATCTCGAAGCCAAGATGGAAATGAACGGGTTAAGTCAATAACACAAATAGTCAAAAGCATCCAACGGTCACAGCTATTCCACAATAAAATGGATTGCTGAGTTGCATTTAGATTGGGATGGACTCATCATTAATTTGGGCTGCATCATAAGCCATCAATAGGTTTTTAGTTTGGGCTACATCATTGGACGCAAAATGGTTAAGCACCCAATATTTAACCGTGCTCTCTTTGCCTCGAACAACAACACCTACACCCAATAAGTTGTAGCCCATGTGTTCAGTTTCAGATTCCAGCATATTAATAAAACTTTAGACAGTTTCCATCTCTGTTAGCAACGAATTTGCTACAAGTTTTTAGGTTGGGGATGATGTTGCACCAATCTTCATATATTAGGGACTACTTTGTAATTTTCTTAAACGCTGGCGCAAGCGCATAGCGAGGAATAGGGCCAAAATGGGGCTATATCAAAAAAACCAAACCCTATATCATACATTCAAATCAGATTTTCCCATTTCATTTCACACTTTTTCTTGAATCAAAACCCTATACTAAAGGATGCCGGGGTTGACATGCAACGCGTGCAACAAAGAATTCCAGGACGACGCCGACCAAAAAATCCATTACAAATCCGAATGGCATCGCTACAACCTCAAACGCAAGGTGGGTTTTTTAATCCTGGGCTCATTTTTAATTTAATATTATGATTTCTTGTTCATTGTTTATTTGGGCACTCGATAATTCAGTTTATAGTTTTGATTTAGTAGCGTTTTAAGAATTATTTACCGATTGGGTTTTCGTCGGGAATTAGGATTTATGTGAGTGATAATTATTCTGCAGCTGCAGGAATGGGGTGTGGAGAGAAAAAAAAAACACTAGTTTGCATGGGAAAATTAGTAGGTTTCGTAAATTTTGGGTTGCTACATGTTCATTCTTTTGAAACATTTGAGCTTCTTGAAAACTTATTGTTGGGAAATTGTATAATAGGATAACAGTAGTTCTTTCTTTTCTGTTCATGTTTTGTTTCTTGGTGGGGGAGGGGAAGGTGAGGATTATAATTTTATTGTGTTTTATTTGTGGGAAAATTATGAGGGAATTTATGTTGTAACAAAAATAAAAATCAATGATAATTGAACTCTTTGATCTGGCTATTAACTTTTGATTTGAATCTCAACAGTATCCAAAGCAAAGCTTAATTTTTTACTATTTTTGATTTGGATGATTTATTGTTGAATGAGGATTTTACACTTTCCGTTTAACATCTGGGGACAATCCATCTCCAAAGCATTTGCTACATGGTTGTTGTTCCCTTTTGAGATGCAGTGTGCTTCATTGATTGCTATCAATACTCATTTTATGTTAAGAAAAGATCCTAGTGGCTACAATATTACACCTATAGAGATGATAAAAGTAAGAACAAGATATTAATTTGAAGATCCTATTTTAACATGCGTGTAGGGGGCTACATTTAGAATACAGTAGCAGTAGATGAGAAGTTAATCCGCTCAAAGCGGGAGCTTTAGTGTTGGAATTTTCTTTTGGTGGCTAAGATGCCTTCAGCTCGTTCCATCCTACCAGAGGAGAACTTATTATTGGTGATGTTGGGATAATTTGTTGCTTTCCCTGAAAAACTTTCGAGCTTTTTTTTTCTTAACTATGTGTTCTTCTGTCTTTGCTGATTTGCTGAGTAAACTTGTTCTAGAATCTGTTATATTTTTGTAGCTTTATATCTGATGCTGAATATACATTGAAGATATCCTGGATCTTTATATATTTTTGGGAATTAAGTATGTTAATGAGTTGTTTGGCACAGTCCTATATATTAATTTTGAGATTCTGAATATTTCCTTCAATTAATGGATATTACATTTTTATTAACATGCGTTCTCTTTCTTGAATCAGGTTGCAGGTGTTCCTGGAGTAACTGAATCACTTTTTCTAGCAAGACAATCTGCTCTTGCAGAAGAGAAAAAGAAATTAGATGAAACCCCCTTGATGTATAGTTGTGGCCTTTGCGGGAAAGGATACAGAAGTTCCAAAGCTCATGCTCAGCATCTACAATCTAAAAGTCACTTGATGCGGTCTTCCAAAGGAACAAGCAACAATGAGGGGGCTACAATAATCAAGCCTCTTGTGCGTCGCGTTGCAAGAGAGTCTCCACATCACATAGAGCAGGAAGTTGAAGAAAGTGAAGAGAGTGAAGAGAGTGAATGGGAAGTGGTGGATTCAGAGGACGAATTAGTTGGAGAAGCCACTGATTCTTTGACACAATTAAAAGTAAATGAGCACATCTCAAAAGATGCTATAGATGAGGATGCCATGGACGATGACGAGGAATTGTTGGATGCATCCTGTTGTTTCATGTGTGATCTACAACACGATACAATAGAGAGCTGCACGGTTCACATGCACAAACAGCACGGGTTTTTCTTACCAGATGTTGAGTATCTGAAGGATCCTCGTGGGCTTCTAACATATCTTGGCCTTAAGGTAATATCATTTTTTCTATGCAAAACTGAAGTTTTTGTGATAAAATATCTTCCTTTTTTATTCACCTTCCACAACGTCTGTTTCTTTTTGTTTGTGCATGTGTTTTTTACATAAATGCTTCGGGCTTCATTTCTTTCTGTTTAATTTTTTCAGGTCAAGAGAGATTTTATGTGTTTATACTGCAATGACAGATGTCATCCTTTCAGTAGCTTAGAGGCAGTTCGGAAGCATATGGAGGCAAAAAGTCATTGCAAGGTGCATTATGGGGATGGTAGTGAAGATGAAGAAGCAGAATTGGAGGAGTTTTATGATTACAGTAGCAGGTTATTGTTTTTTTAGTTCAGTTCTATCCTAATCTGGTAATTTTTAGTGCATGTTTGGCAAAGCTTTCAAGTGCTTATAATCTTGTCAAACATCATTTTTAACCGCATGTTCCTTAGAACCACAACTTCTACCTACCTTTTAATAAAACAAAAAAAACTAATCATTATGGTTGCCAGTGTGAGTAACCTGCAATCCTTTTTTCTTTTTGGTACAGTTACTTGGATACAGATGGGAAGCAGCTAATTGCAGTCGATGATACGAGCAACACTGTTGAACTTGGCAGTGGTGGCTCTGAGCTCGTTATAACCAGAAGAAATGATGGTGCAATATCAACCAGAATGCTTGGATCAAGGGAGTATTTAAGATACTACCGTCAGAAACCACGTCCAACACCTGCAAACAATACTGCAATCACTGCTGCACTAGCCTCAAGGTACATAAGGACTTGTTTCTCAGAAGAGTTTTGAGTCTCTTAATAAGACCCCTAGTTGTCCACCCCTGACCCCTCTTCACTTTTCATCTCTGGCGTGACTCAATAAAAATGTGTTTTCTTATTCAGGTATAAGAGCATGGGCCTGGCAACTGTCCAGTCGAGGGAGCACATGGTTAGGTTGAAAGTAATGAAGGCGATGACTAAATCTGGGGTCGAGGCTATGCGCTCTAAGATTGGTATGAAGAGCAACGTTATCCGCAACCTTCCCAATAATGTACCATATTAGTCTTTAGCATCTTGAGAGAACTTCTGGTATTTATTTATCGTTTAGTTTTGTGTGGCATCCTTTATTTTTTGTAAACTTCAAAAATTATTGAGATTGAAGTGTCCCATGTATTGAAAGTTTTGATATTAAGGATCTGATTCATACTGCGTTATTTATACCAACTCCATCAAATATGTGAGTCGGTTGTTTCTGAACTTGAGCCTGTTGAGTAGGACTCTTTGATTTCACAACAAACAAGATGCATCTAGCCCGGTTTTGAGGCAGTCCGGCAGGTCTGGCAAGCTCTGTTTCAAGTGTCGTATCTAGCTAGAAGTTGAACCAAACCCAAGCTGGCTTGCAAGTTCAAATCAAGAAGCTCAGCCTCTCGAGCTTCTGCAAGTCCAATACAGATGCAAGTAGGGGTGGGCAAAAACCGACCCAAGCCGATCAAACTGCCCAACCCGAAC
>CAIGRL010121765.1:0-19329 GCA_903798325.1 Fraxinus xanthoxyloides | reverse complement strand
AATGTTAGAACATTGAACAAGATAAAATGTGGAAATTGCCCTATTTTAACACTTTTTTTAATATGGTCAAAAGGCTATTTTGGAAATATGGTTGGGTCAACTAGTCATATTCACATATATCCTCTCAATTAAATGTGTAGCCAATTGAGGAAAATGAACCTCCTACATATATAAGTGGATATGATTAGAGCAACCGTCTTGATCGTATTGAGCTAGAGTACTTTTTACTTGGATAGTGTGTGGTAGTGGCTCAAGATACTGTGATTGGTTGATGAGGGTGATTGTGGTGATGTGATGACTAATGATCATCTACAAACTAGCGTTGGATTGTGTGCCCTATAATACAGTTTTAATATAATCAAATGATATTTTGTTGATAAATAAATTTTTATTTTTATTTATTTACTATTATTAATTTTTATTAACATTGAGCATGCAAATAAAATTGTCAATGATTACTTGTTATAATATAATTTGGTTACTTGTATTCAAAAGCATGATGTGATAATTTATATTGATCATAAATAAAATTGTTCGCAATCAATGTATAATGATTGACAACTTGTACTAAAGATTGTGATGTTGACTAAATTCACTGCTCGGGATTGTGAATTGTAGAAATAGTTTAGTGATGGTACTAGTAAAGTGTATTAAGCGTATCATGTGTCGAGTGTAATTCTATAGTATGATCATATGAAAAATTAAATTCTACTTGATGGTCGGATATTTCATCTAAATCCCTGGAGATAATTGAGTGTATCTTTTTCATGAGTTTAATAGTTTTTTAATTTACCAATTAGTGAGATTAATTTGATTGATCAAATATATTGGTGAGCTAAGAATTTGAGAACCATCGAAGTAGAGAATATAAATTTGTATTAGGAACCGTCAATTTGAAAAACGGGTTGAGTGACAACTTAAATATTTTCTGTTGAATGATTATAAATTTGAGCTCACCATTTAACAACTAAATTTCGACATCTGTAATTAGTTTACATGACTATTGAAGAAAATAGAAGTTAAGTTTGTGAGAACAATTAGATGGACAAAATGGCTATTTATACATGTACCTAATTATCGAATTTCAGATGGGGATGAAATACATATACAATATATTAGAGGAAAATATTACATATAAATTAGCGTCTGTAATTTCATATTTTGATAATAGTCTTTTAACTTTAGAGTGAAAACAAAGACTAACAATCATATTAGAGTGCAGTCCAATAATTTTATATTTTCAGAGTGCAGCCTAGGATCGACTAAAAATGATCTAATTATTGGAGTTTGAAAAATATATTTTCGAACAAGTTCTTGTTGTAGCTCCATAAAGTTTTGGATTTAATTGAAAATATTTGAAAGTTTTGAACTTAATCAATTGTGGCCTAATTACATTTGAACTACATGTGAAATGAAAACCAATTATGGTCTAATTACATTAGGACTTGGATTATCTAAATTAACAATTTGAGAGCATCCTATAGATGTCAACATTATTTTCAAGTATCTATGGATCTAGACAAATATTATACAATCAAATAAAATGATACTAGGATTATCTAGTATTTTTTTTTTTTAAGATATGATTTGTTTAGTGTGAAGGTCCAACTTGATTAATGAACATAGTGACTTTTCGTATAGAGAGATACGTTGGATCACAAGGATCAAGTATCCACAGCATTATTGCAGTTTTATTATTCTACATGTGCATTCATGTGTCGTATGCTAAATTGTCATTAGATGATCAATTTTTACATACAATATTTTGTTATTTTTCAGCAAGGTATCTCTTAATCCATTTTCTGTTCTAAAGTAAAACCAACTAAATTGGGAAAACTTACGTAGATTGAAAATGTAACTTAATGTTTTTGTTATTGCTAAGAAACTTGATTTTGTACTTGAGAAGGAATGTCTTCAGGAACCTGTTGAGTCACAAGCAATGCCAAAAGGGTACTTTATTTCCTCTGTTTGGACTATGTTTCCAATTATCCTCTAATTTAAGTGTTAGGGTTGGGCTCCTCTTTGCTAGATAGTACCTCGACGGTCGAGGCATTTTATGCTTTAATCGGTGTCCTCAATGCAAAAGCTAATGGACACGCTTACATATAATGGGGCACTTTCGGATTGACGTTTAGCCCTCGTGGGCAATTATAATTTCAATACGTAGTAGGAACAATAGGTAGAAGCGGCTAATTTACTAAAAATGAGAAATATGACCGCTATACATCACATCAAATTTTCAAATTTGAATTTTTATCTCTTGTGTAGGACCCAATAACAATTATCTTTTTAATTTAGCGACCTAAAAGCCCAGAGGGGTTGATTTTCCTGGCGAAAGCTTGAAGTTTGGGATGTCGAATTTAGGGAGAATCGTCATAGATCTAGATAATTACTTTTACTGGGTAAAAAAAAATCAAACTTGAGTGGGAAATGAATGAATGAGTTGTAAAAACAAGATTGGTGCAAACACCCCAGGATAGAGATTAAATATAAAGCTTAGGTGTGCATTTCATGTGAGAAAAATGAATCATTGATGGTCGGAATATAACCAATCTAAAAGCTTATGGTGATTGGATTGATTATGTATATACGTCGATCGAGCATTGGATGAGTATAATTTAGTTTTGATTGCATGACTTAGAAGCATATTATGAATAATTCAACCAGTTTCAAAGCTTGAGGCAAATATGATAGGCTATCTGATGAACTGATTTTTATTTTTTACTTTTGTTTTTTAGTAGATAATCTTGCTCAAGAAGAATAAGAGTTCAAATTTAGAAGTGTTTGATAAGTTTATTTTACACGCTTATCTGTACTTGCGAACTTGAAAAATATTTTCAAAATGAGCTTCAATTTAGTGTATATATTATCATTTTAGATAAAACTTAGACTTGCACATATTTGAAGCAAAAAGAAAGATTTTGAGCCTAGCTGAAGATGGTTCAGAGCAACTGACTAGATTACACATGATTGACAAAAGGCATTAACTCTCGATGTATTCTTACGTATGTGAAAAGTTAAAATGGAAATATGAACCTTTTCAATTATGCGTCTTTAAAATGCCTTATGTTTGGTGCAGCTAAAAGTCAGTATACTTTATTAAAAGCTGATTAAATGTGTCGTTGAAAAGTTAATAAAAATTGAAGGTCTCATATTCATATGCGATCAAAATTAATTGTTGACTTAAACTTAAATTTATATCGAAATTTTACTCCACGCCAAACAGAGACTAAATGTATAGGCTAAATTACTATTGTTAATAGATAAAATCAAATTCATTAGCTCGTGTACATATTTTTCTTTTGGAGAACCCACTTTATCCATAAAGTCAAATTCAATTGAACGTTCACAGTTTCAAAGTGTGCGCAACGCAACGCAACGCCCACCAAATTGGACACTAAGAACACACCTAACTCTTAGGTCAATTATTTGATTACGTTCATATCATAAAAATATTACTATTTAGGTCATGTTTGGTACGAATTAAAATCAAAATTTAATTTAAGTCAAAGTCAAACAATTAATATTAATCACATCTTTCATGGGTCCCACAATTTTTCAACCTCACATTTCAAAATCTTTTATCAAAATCTAATTTTAATCTCCACCAAACACATATGATTAACTATTTTTTGGTGACTTATCGAGTAATTTTAGGAACCCAACTAATATTTTTTGGTGACTTATCGAGTAATAAGACAAGCTCAACACAATGAATCCATTTGTAAAAAAAAAAAAAAATAGTAAGAAAGTCGATAGAACGTTACATTCAGATTATAAATGTCAAAAATTATTTAATACCTTAATGATTTTGATACTCACATCATATTCGATAGAAAATTTAAATATTTTCCTTTATCATTGAAAAAAATAAAAAAAATAATTACTGACTGTTGAAGTAATCACATGACTTTCATCGCATAATTAGGGATTCCTACTCGTTGAATCTCCCAATTCTTCCATTTTACTTTACTTCATAAATTAAGTCATGTTTGGTGAGAATTAAAATTATATTTTCAATTAATTTTTATAAAAATTGATGAAATAAATGATTGAAAAGTTGTGAATTCTATTAAATATGTTATTAAAATTAATTGTAAATTTTGACTAATATTAAAATTTTAATTTTAATTTAAATAATTTGAAAATTAGATTCAGCCGCAAATGAGAGCCAGCTGGAGCAAGCAGTCAAAATTGATACTCCAATTCAAACGCAATAGCCCGATTCAAACTCTATAATTATAACCTCTCAACTCACTGCTTCATCGCCGGTATTTACTCCATCCGGTGAACTACTCTCTCTCTCTCTTCACCGCCAGTATTTACTCCCTTCGGTGAACTACTCTCTCTCTCTCTCTCTCTCTCTCTCTGCATCTTCTATATTCAGATTCAGAAATGTATGTTTCTCTTCTGGATTTCAATTATAAGCTTATTGATTGATTTTTTATTCTGTTGTTGATTTAGAACTAGTTCCATATTATTGGAAAACGGCATGTATATGTTTCAATTCGATTTTTCAATTATAGGTTGGTTCCAACTTTTTTATGTGTGTGATGTGATTGATTAGATTCGTTCAGTGTGTATTTATAATATAATATGTTTTTCAGAAAATTATTTCTTTTTCAAATTTTTACACGTATAGACTTGTACCTACTGTTCATGGCGGTTTCGGTCACTGTCGATCAAATAGAATTTACAGAATTTTGATAACTTTTCGTGTAAAGTTCTGATTCAGTTCAAATTCTATTATTTGTGCAGAAGTGCATGCTTAGGCAAAAATGGGTTTGAAGTATAGCGATTTTCTCCCTGAGGAGTCGTTCAAGAGCTGGGGAAATTACGTAAATGCGTTGAAGGAGACTCCTGCAAGACTGGCGGATCGGATTCTTACCCGGTCTAGTGTCGAGGCAGAGCTAGAAGTGAAGGCGCGAAGCGAAAATGAGATGAAGAGGACGCTTTCGTGGTGGGACTTGATCTGGTTTGGCATGGGTGCCGTCATCGGTGCAGGAATATTCGTGCTTACCGGCCGTGAGGCGCGTGATGGAGCTGGTCCTGCTGTGGTTCTCTCTTACGCAATCTCAGGGCTATCGGCCTTGCTCTCAGTTTTGTGCTACACCGAGTTTGCTGTGGAGATCCCTGTCGCAGGTAACTATTTGTAACTCTAATGCACCTATGACCTATGCCACCATTGTATGTATTCCAAATATTGAATTTTGAAGTGATGCCTCTAATTAAATGTGTAATTCTCCAATGATTCTCTCTGTTCGTATAATATGATTTCGTTGCAATATGTAAGTAAGGAGTTTCGTGTTTCTTTGTAGACATAGCAAGAATATTATATCATATTGTAAATTAAAATGTGGTCACATTCATTGTCGCAAGCAAAGTAAAAAACTGAGATGAAAAACCCTTCACCTAACTGAATTCAAATTTATTAGGAACAGAAATAAATTGTTGATATTCATTTATATCTTTCAGTAATCAGTTCTTCTGAGTTACCGAACTCTCTTTTATCATTTGATGTTGAGCCCAAGATAATTGGGTTTTCTGGTGCAATGCAGTTTCAGATTGTATTTGAAATATTTGTCTTCATCTCAATATTGTAGGAGGTTCATTTGCCTACTTGAGGGTGGAGCTAGGTGACTTCGTGGCCTTTATAGCTGCGGGAAACATCCTTCTTGAATACGTCATTGGTGGTGCTGCGGTGGCTCGTACGTGGACATCCTACTTTGCAACTCTTTGCAACCATACGTCAGATGAATTTCGCATCACAGTTCATCAACTAGCCGAAGGATATAACCAACTTGACCCCATAGCTGTTGGTATATTAGCAATCATTTGTGCAATTGCAGTTCTAAGCACAAAAGGCTCTTCTCGTATCAATTACATTGCCTCAGTAGTCCATATGCTTGTCATTCTCTTCATCATCATTTGTGGGCTCATCAAAGCAGACACTAAAAACTACACTCCTTTCGCACCATTTGGTCCTCGTGGTATCTTCAAAGCTTCTGCAGTCTTGTTCTTTTCTTATGTTGGCTTTGATGCTGTTTCAACTATGGCTGAGGAAACCAAAAATCCGGCCAAAGACATTCCCATTGGCCTCGTGGGATCAATGGTGATCACCACAACTATCTACTGCTTGATGGCAGTAACTCTATGCCTAATGCAACCGTACCAAACAATTGATCCTGATGCACCATTTTCTAGGGCGTTTGAAATTGTAGGCTGGGGATGGGCACAGTACATAGTGGCTGCAGGTGCATTGAAGGGAATGACATCCGTTTTGCTAGTCAGCGCAGTAGGCCAAGCACGTTACTTGACACACATTGCACGTACTCATATGATGCCTCCATGGTTCGCGAAAGTACATACAAAAACAGGAACACCAATCAATGCCACCATTGTTATGCTAGCTGCTACGGCAGTTATTGCCTTCTTCACAGACCTCGGCATTTTATCCAACCTTCTCTCAATCTCAACACTCATTATTTTTATGCTAGTGGCTGTTGCTCTACTCGTTCGTCGGTACTATGTCAGTGGAGAGACAACAATCGAAAACCGGAACAAACTAATTGTGTTCCTTCTTCTTATCATAGGATCATCAATTGCTATTGCTGCTTACTGGGGAATTAGTGAAAGTGGTTGGATTGCCTATTGCATAATTGCCCCCATTTGGTTTTTATCCACACTTGGACTTTCTATTTTCGTCCCACAAGCTCGTAAACCTAAGCTGTGGGGCATTCCATTGGTTCCCTGGTTGCCATCGTCATCAATTGCCATTAACATCTTCCTTCTTGGGTCCATAGACAAGGATTCATTCATAAGGTTCGCGATATGGAGCGGTTTCCTATTGGTGTACTATTTCTTCTTTGGACTGCATGCATCATATGACACTGCCAAGGAATTTGAAGGAAAGGCAATACAGGAAAGGAGATTGAGGATTGTTGAAGAGGGACAAATTCCAGCAACAAAATCTGGCTTAGACGATGGAATTGAACCTAGTCTTTGAAACAGTATCGAATTAGTGTTATTTGAATTTGTGCATATATTATTTTTCTTTGTGAATGTATTTCCCTTTTCTTGCTAGTTTTTATTATCAAATTACAAAGCCAATACCCAGATTGAAGGGAAGGGAAACAAATTTTATGTGCTAACCTACTTAAAATTGATTGAATTTTTTCCCCACCTTTACCCCTTTTTGTACTTTTTCTCGCGTTCAGAAGTCTGCAAGACCGTGTTCAAAAATCCGCAAGACCATATTGATGATGTGTAATGCTAGTTAGCCGGTCATAACTTGAGTTCATGTGACGCTAATGTAACATTAATGATCTGTTTAATTGTAACGAATTCCGTGAAAAATGCCACATTCGAGAAAAACGAATTCCATTTTTACAGTTTGATTGTAACGTGAAAATGGAAACCAAATTCCAAAGTATAACCACTTTAAGCTGTATTTTCTTTGTTTTCGTGAAAAACGAATTCCTATGAATTTAATGAGTTTTTATTTTCTAATTAACATAGAATTGAAATTCCTTTTTCACTTCTGCCTATCAAAAAGACCCTAAATGATAAGTAGAACTTCACTGGGATTAAATGAAATTATTCTATTGATGACAAGTCTTTCTTTTCACCAACCAAACCACATAATTTCTACAAGGTGTTCCATATTGATGGTACAAAGTGATTGTTCATTCTTATTAATAATTTGGGTGGAAAATCAACAAGGATCGTCAACACTTAAAATAGATTAGATTCTTGTTTGCAGTAATAAAGACGAAAAAATATTACAACTAATGATTTTGCTTTCAATTAATAATGAATAAATTCGAAGATATTTTTGTGGGAGCATAAAAGTTACTTTAGCTAAATTATAACTTAAGCAGTTGGTGTAAAGAGGATTTGTACGTCTCTTTTATACAGCAGAGAGCAACAATGTGTTCGTCAGTTTTGTAACGAGTTTGAAGAAACCAACTCGATAAAACTAAAATACATATAAAACTAGAGGCAGCTTGGCGCCAAGCATCTGATACCAATATGTTAGCCATCAAATTAGACGACAGCACGTGGTTACCTGAAGACACGAATAAAATGGGAACGAGAATCATCAGCTTAGCTCATTGCAAGTGCCATTAGCATACAGAAGGCAAGGGAACTGCTAAAAATACCAGTCAGCAAGCAGCAGAATTCCTTGTCCTTGAGCATCGTCAAAGGCTACAAGTCTTGGTTCATCTTGACACGATTTTGACACAAATTTACATTTTAGTCCCCAGATCAATTCTTCTCTTCGTGTTCTGCAGGTCCACACGAACTGTCTGTTCCAGCAGGAGTATCTGTCTTCACAATGTTAGAGGTCACTTCACCTTCTGCATGTGAAGGAGTACCAGATTCTCTCTCTATTAAGCCAGGTGACTGTAAACTATCTGCAGGACCATCGACAGAAGACGAGGAAGTGTCTACAGCATCCCGGCCAACGTCATCTGGCCAACCTTCTGATTCAACTTGAACCTCACAATTCGATAGAGATGGTGGCTGAGCTGCATCAGATGTCGCAGCAGAATTCAAGGTCGGAGACAACCCGACCGACTCTGAAATTTTCATTCCTTCATCCGATATTGGGGATTTCTCATGCCCACCATTTCCAATTTCTTTTAAATCAGACAAACTGCCGGGCACAGGGTCATCTAAACTCAGTTTTGGTTCAGGAGGATCAGACGATGCAGTGTCTGCTAAATCCTTGTCTTCATTTATGCTGGTGTCATCAGCAGCCCCTCCATTGACAATTTCACCGGTATTGATGTTAGGGGATGCGGAAGCAACTAAATCAGTTGGCGGTTCATTAGCTGTTCTGTCATCCTCAAATGCAAACCAATTGGAGTTTGTGAAAAGAGAACCACTGTAGCCATGAGCAAAAACAAAGGTATAAACACATTCACCAATGAAAAAATGTAACAAGGGCAAAGGCACATCATGATATGCAAGCAATTGAGATGTGGATAAGTTTGAGTCCCGTGGAAAATATCACACTGACCATCAATTAGAGAGACCAAGGTTTGCATTTTATTCATTTCAGGAGTGATTACGAGCCTATGCTGTAAAACAGCTTCAAAGCTTCTAAGAATGTAAAACATGGTGACTTTGATTGGTCCAAGAATGAACCAAGTTGAGTTTTATTAGATTACAGAAACATTTCAAACAAATCCATGTGTGACAACTTAAAAGTGTTTCGCTGAAAGGGCAACAACATAAATATAACCAAAAGTTCACAAATCTTCTGCTAAAACATTACAAGCAGATGAGATATTTCCATTTAGACAGAGAGATCAAATAAAACGAAACCAAACAACTCCATCCACCTACCTTTCCTGGTCATCTCCTAAACGAAGGGAAGAAATGACGACTTCTGCAGATTCATCATCAAAGTACACATCCTGCAAAATAAGCCAAAGTAGGAACTCTCACATATACACACAAAGTTAATTCACACAGACAAGGCTTGATAAATATAAATGAGAAGAGGCCGAACCAGGATGTGCATATGATAAGAATATGGTACTAAAACTCAGCACAATAGGGATATGCACGAGTATTATGCTGAAACTCGGGGCAAGAGTGAACTTAAGTTGACTCTTTCATGTTGAGTAAGTGTAGGAGATAAAAAATTGCTGTTGACTTGGTCAACTAGCAGATATAGTTCTAACTTCTTTACAGGACTTCTTAAACAAGGCTCTCTTCATTCGTACTGCACTGGTCTACCAGCAATATTTGTGGCTCTCATGAGAGGCTATCATTAAGAACCTCAAACCTTACTCCTAGGATGCCAATTGTAAGGTTTGATCCTTGACTTGCAGAGGCATAATATGTCTCAGGGCTACTAAGGTGTTTCCGCATTTATCTTCCCTTTTCTGATCAGTTTATTACTGGTTTCAGCTTTTTGGTTTATTTTTCCTGATAAGAACGTTTTACGAGTTGCTTCCACTTCTAATAATAGACAATGTCTAAAAAAGGCTAAATTGAGAATCAAGACATTTTACTTCTTACCTCTGTGAAGCAAGGCTTAATCCTCAAGAAAAACGTACAAAATATGATCATGATAAGCCATAAACCTTTATAAAAGTAGATATCAAAAGAAATTAACAAAATTAAAAGTCTAACTTGCAAGAAAATATAAAATACATCGCCAGGGGGCTAGGAAAGGAGAAAGTAATGAACAAGACTAACAGATAGACACGCAAAGTAGAAAAAATAGAAGGAACGAGTTGAAGTACTAAATAATAAAGGTTTAGTCTCCTACTTTTTTCATCCGTGTAAAGGCAAAAAAGCCATCAACATTTTACGTTATAATAGAATAGCTCAGAATGCTAAGGAAAATAATAAAATGACCAGAAAAGGCAACACAAATAGGCGAACACTTTAGTCGCCATAAGGCTTAGCCTAAGGCATAAGCCTCACTAAATCGAGGAGTAAGCCTACAAAATGACATTTAAGGTATAACCTTTGAGGTGTTTAATTAAACTCTCACGAGGCGGAACTCTAGGCATGAGCCTCAAAAGGTTTCTTTAAACAATGATAGTAGATTAAAATTTCGTTAAGCGGTTACTAAATTGACAACTTTGTATTTGTTATATCAATCTATCTTAAGTTTATTTGTAAGTTATGAATTCTTAATTTGACTATTTGATTTATAATGGTTTTTTAAAATGACTAATGGTTTATCATAAGTGTATATTAATATGCTTATATTCTTTTGATTAATTTTATTGGTTTGTTTTGAGGGTTAAGCCTCAAACACCTCAAAAAGACTAGGATCACTATCATTTTTAACCTAACTAGAAAAGACAACGGATGATGAAGTCGTCACTATTGAGCAAGGCTAAGACATGTACCTCATCATCCCGTTCAGGTGAGCCTTGAGCCTGCACAAAGAAAACAGAGAATAGTTAGTACACAATGGAATAATACAAGTTGACCCCAGTTGCAAGTCTTCATCCTTCTATGGACTTCAGAATGTAATGTTCACCTTCCTAACATAGAACAACTACCCCTTTGATCATTGCTTCCCAAACTACACTCCATAAAATAATACCACTTACTATTTTAAACAATTTCACACTTGGAGCATTGCCACACAAATAGCTAATGCCACATCCAGGACTAAAATTAAAACATTACAAATGAAACACGACACCTTCCAGCTCATACCTAAACAGTCATGCCAAGCACAATGAATTCATTAGACATGGGTCGTTATACCATGAATTCTAGCACAACACTTGGGAGATTAATGTGACAAAATACTTCTTAAACCTCCATCAAATGCAAAAAATTAGATGCCAATCAACTTCTATTGCAGCTTTACATGCGTTTGACTTGGCTTAAAAAACTTGCTCATATATTCTCTTTCTATTGAAAAAAAGTATTTAAAAGCACAATATTAGGAATTGTACTAGTTACATAAAGCAATTGTTTTTGTATTGTGGTCCACTTAAAATGGGAATTTAATAACATAGCAATTCATGGTGACTTAAAGCCTCTACAAACTTTGTAAATAGAATGTGTTTGAGCCACATTATTTTGGAAGAATGTATTCTAGAATGGTATATTGATGGAGAATGTTTGGTTGAAAAAGAAGGGAAAGTTATTGATGTGATGGAAAATATTATTTTATTGGAATGTGTGGTTGGGAAAGTTATTGATGTGATAGAAAATATTATTTTATTGAAGAATGTGTGATTGAAAATGAGTAGAAGAATGAAAATGAAAATTTTAATGTGTACCAAACAGGGGGCTAAATTTCTTATTTATGTGCAAAGTTAACTTGAGCATAAAAAGTAAAGACCAATACGTGAGAAATGGAAATACTAAAAAAGATAAAATATCTTAAATGTCAAGGATGGATTGTTCTACAACATATAACACCATGTCAATGGTAAACATTCAAAGCCAAGTTCATATTTAGCCCCTGTTTGAGCTCCATTTTATCAAAACTCATTTTTTTTTTATTAAAGTTCATTTTCAATTACACATTCTCCCAGTAAAATATTTTACACACAAACACAAAAAAATTTCCTACATTTAAACCACACATTCTCTAAAAAATCACTATTACAAAACCTATTTTCCCCTAAAAATGGGCTCAAACACACCCTTATTGGTTACAATTTACAAAAGCTTTCACAAGCTTCTTACAGTAAGTCTTAAATTATGGAAGCGTAACCTTCATTCTTCATCTTCCTTCATTCAAATTTTCCTTTTATCCTTTTTTCTATCAAACTTAAAACTACATGACTTTCCCCACAGTATCATATAACAGTCTACGACTGTACATGATAACAATACTTGGTTAATCTCATGGAAGAGATGTGATGTGCACTACACTTTTGCATTCCAAAGAAGGCTTCGATAAAACCTTAGCCTGTGCAACATTCACATTTATAGGGTTTGTTAATCAGAACAGCATCCTTTACCTTCATGGGACGATTAAAGAGAAAGGCAGCCTAAGGAAATCATCCACCAGAAATACATACTATACAGATACACAAAACCCGTTCCCAAACATTCCTATTTCAAAATCTCAAACCTTCAAAAATTAACACTGTATATCCATCCATTATAATTTTCCTATTTCCAAATTTGCAAGCAAAGAAGCAATTGGAAATCAATTGAGACTCCATAGTCAAGAAAGCTTCCATTTATTGTACAGCTAATGTTTTCAGCATTAACTAAATGTAGCAGTGTGACCTCCAATTTTAAAACAGAGCAGGTCCAGTTTCTAGACTAACAGCATGTCACATAAGTGTTTATAAATAGCTTAAACTATAAATAGATTGAAACGAGTGATGGATAAGTGGAAAGTACTTGTGAGTCCTCAAAATGTGTGGATAAGAAGTGGCTTGAGTGTTTATAAACATAAGCCAAACATAGGCTAATTCTCCAAACATTATTCTCTTTTCAACTGTGAAATAAAAGGATGCTTGGATAAATGGAAAATAATGAAGAAGTAGCAGAACGCACCTCTTCAATATCATCACTGTTATAGATTCCATATTGGAAGACCTTGCTCAAGTTATTTGCCAAAGCTGCAACATCATAATCTCTATCTTGGTAATCATCATCATCACTATCCCTTGTCCGATCCTGCAGCGATGTGGGCCTCCTGCAGCAGATGATATAAAAAATAAATCGATAACATAAAAGTAGAAAATGTGTGTTATTGCTTAGTTGAGTTGAGTTAGATGGTATGAAGAAAACTAAAAAAGACACTTAACAAGGGATTCAGACTACAAGACCATTGACAACTTGATGGCGATCCTTGGGATATTATCAGAAATTGTTTATGGGAAACTTGCCATAGATTATGAGTTATTTTGCAATCTTTTAGTTATTTTCCTTATTTCCTTTCCATGAGTAATATGAGGTACTTTACCATGTTTTGTTGGGATTTTTATTATGAGTGGTTTTGTAGGACATGATTTCATTATTAGATATAGACAATTTTTCTCACTAATTCTCTCTCCTCTTTCTCGTTTCTATCCTAAAATTCAATTTTGGTTCGATTGCATCACAATAATTACAGTACAGGCCAAAAAGAACAGTGTGTACAAATCGAATTAAAAAATAGCACCATCACATCTATTATTTCACCCCGTTCAATATAATAATTGCATCAATCTTCAAGCATAATATATTTTTTATTAGCAATAGATTCTTCTATCAAAATGTGGCATGACGAATAATTCACCAAGAGAATCATGTAACAGGAAGCAGAGACAAATGTAAGGTGCAGGGCCTATGACACACTGACATAATTCAAAGCTCATGGCCATCAATCTTCATCTCTCTACCCCCGTCTATCAGTGAAGAAACACCCTTAACAAATTAGGCATCTAAATCCAAACGCCGTGAATGAAATTAAGTATCTGAGATCTTGCTGACCAAAACTTAGTTGATTCCTGCTACACAACAATTCAAACTATGACTCGTATTCTTTTTCCTCACACTTTATTATTTCTCCAACCAGAATGTCAACTTGCTCTATCCAGATTAGATGGCAGGATACAGCCATGTAAACTAAAATCATCCATCTAAAAGCTAGAAAGAAGATTTAAAGTTCGTGTCATCCATAAGCATGTGACAGATGCCCCCAGTTTTCAACTGGAAATGAAGTCTATAAAGTAAACATGACAATGACACCCTGATCCACGATCATGTGCAAGTAAAGGATGCAGAAGAGCCAATTGTACCACATCAATCAGAATAGCCAAAAGGGAACAACCATTGCACACAATACCGCAACAAGTCAAGACATCAAGTATAACACTCACCCACATGCCCATTGGAAGACATTCTCCACCATATTGCGCTTAAGCAGAATATTTGTCTGCCATTCAAGCCACTCACCATTTTCCTGCCAATAAAAAAATTGTGAGTCCTTGAAGGCACAGATGATGACAAGCAGTGTAATAGATGATAGCATTTACCAAAGAAAAACACGAAATTGAAAAGAACCTGCAAAATTGTCTGTATATCATTGTTGTCATTCCCCAATTGAATAAGTTTGTTAGCAATACGAGTTATATGTCCAATATACCCTATCCTGGGTGGCAATCTACCCTCAGCAGGGACAGTCGGCTGCAAGAGTATTCACCGAAATTAATTTCATTAGAATTCAAACACATTGGGAAAATGTAATTTACCACAACATAACACATTGAACTGAGTATATGTATATGTTAATACATATGTAAGCACAGGAGAAATCTAGATCAACCTAAGATATAAAGAAAAAATTACCCTGTTAACATCAGCTGCCAATGTGAAGTTCTTTTCTGCTTCAAGAATCATGCTAGTAAGATTACAGTCATGAAGTAGATGTTTAACAAACTCGGCATTCTTGCTCTCCAAGCAAGATACTACTATTTTTTCTACATGATGATGTAAGAAATTGTTGTACGGATACCTATAATAAGGAGAAATACAATTTAGAGTACACAAAATTTTGTTTTCCACAAGTGAACACAATCTGAAACTGGGGCAAGAAACTTACTCAAAAAACAATTCTAAGATACGTTGTACAGCACCCAGACGAATTATTTCCTTTTCCGCAACTTCACTGCTAGCAGTCACCAAGACTGAGATGAACTCAATAATCTGTAAGATCCATTGTTCACGATCAGATTTGAGCATTCGATGTCATGATCAAATGAAGATTTTAAATATGGACAAAGGGAGAGAATGAAAGGGTGAATGAACGTGTAAAACACACTTTTAACAAAGCATAAGCATGGATTTTTTTACCGTTGTAAGCGGATATGCAAGTGAAATTCTTATAATTATAATGCTCCAATAGAAACAAAATTTGGTGAACAACATGAATCAACATGAAATCAAAGAAATATTAACGCTACACCAAAAATATACAAAAGATACCTTCAAGCGATGCTTTCCAAGAGGAGGCTGCAACTTGCCATAAGTAGTTAGCAAGACATTGTCCTCCGAAGAAATATCCAAAAGCTTGAGGAGATCACCTACAGAATAAATCCAGCTTAATGTCTTCATGCTAACTAGCACATTCCACAAGACTATTACTGATGGCATCACAATAACAAAATCATCTAGGAAAGGAGATGGCTTCGCTGAAACTTCAATACTTTGCAACATGATGCAGTTCTCCTTAAATATACTAATTTGTCGCATTTTTTTTTTCTTTTTTTCCTTTCTAACTAAAAAATAGCAGGCATGTTGCAGGCATTATTATATAATTTGTATGTGAAAGAAGGAAGCAACAATTCTACTAACATTATTTCAAGATATTTGAACCATAACACCCATTGATTCCCAAAAACAACATTAAGCCATTTGGCCACCATTAAAATTATAATTCATTTTTCTCTCTCTTCTTATCAATCACACATTCTCAAATAAAATAATATTACACGTAAGTCCAAAACTTTTTCTCCTTTTTTAACCACACATTGTTTTTCATAAAAATATTATTCCAAAAATTAAAATGGCAAATAATGGGGGCCAAAAGGTGGCTAGGAAAACTCAAATGAAGTAACAGTGCATTACAAAAGCAGTTACCACTTCAATCATAAACAAACACACACCAAAACTCAAGAAAAATGGGATGGAAGGAAGAAAGCACCATTACCAAAAAAACTGAGAGTACAGGGGTAGCTATTCAAAAAAGATTTAACAAGTATAAAATAATTTCAACAAAAAAGAGCAAAGCCTATATGTCTTTTCCGATTGTGCATACCATGCATCTATTTTCCACCCATCCCCTGGAAGACTATCCTTTGATCAATATCTCACATATGATGGCATGAAAATGCACTTCAGATTACAATTTGATTTACTTCCCAAGTATTTAATAAGGAACATATAAGCAAGATGAGCAAGTCTGTTGTGTAAGCTGAGTGGATAAATTAACATATTTTACAACATTTGGCTGAAATCAATTGTTAATTTATTATCTATGCTGATGGGATATTTCAGGAGCGGTCTGTCACAGAATCATATTGACCCCAAGCAACCATACCTAGGCTATCCAGCATGGCTTCAACCATCTCGGGTTTGGCTGTGATTTCTGATCCATAAGCCAGTTGGCGATTGTAAATATAATAAGTCCCTGAAGTTAGCCTCTTGGGGCACAACAAAGATATGAAAATGGACAGCAAATTAACCAAAACAGATTTTGGTCGTGAATCCTCCAAAGCATGACAAAACAGTTGTCCGATAAAGCTGTGAAAATGGTCAGATTTCAATCAAGATAATAAAATGGGTAAATTAGGAAATGACGAGGAATTAGAGAGAATAGCCAAAATGCTACCTTGGGCTGGAGATTTTTGAAGCTAGCCCTGGAGGAGCATACCGAGTTATTGCACAAAGAGTTTCTGCAGCATTAGTATGCACTTCTGGGCAGTCCTGCAAATGTATGACACAACTACTTACGATAAAACAACAACCAAAAACAATGTCATCATATATTATCTTTTATGTGGGTTAAGAAAGATTTAAACCTTAAAAACTAGAACTTAATCTTCAATTAGCATTTTTCAAGGGATGACACTTGAGTCCATCCATAAAGAAATATGCAACTTCAATAACCATTAAGGTACGACATGCAGAGTCAGATTCTCTCGTTCTTCCTAGACATGACAATAATTATGAACATAAAAAGTGCGTGTACATTTAATTTCAGTTTGTATAAAAAAGGCAGGATCCATCCCTTCCACTCACAAAAGCCAAAAAACCAAATACCGATGGCTGAAGGAGGAAAACAGTATATTATTGTTATGGAAGATTGTCAACGTACAGATGAACTGAACTTATCCACAATCATCTCCAGCACGTTCATATCTTCCAACCACAGCATTGAGTCCACAGAGTTCGCATATATATGTTCATCAGCACCAATCAAACGAATTAAAACCTGTTCAACAAGAAATGAATTAGGATTTTCAGTGGATGATACCATGTGAAGGGAAAATTTAAATAAAAACTCTGAATAGCCAAACCTCCATCATAGATGTAATTCTGATGAGGTCAACCAGCTTCTTGATAATATCTTGATGAGCCTGAATGAACATTAAATGAAGATATCAGCTCCCATAGTTAAGTGTGTAAATGTAATAGCAGAGGGTAGGTGGTAGGATGAATAATGAACAATACCCTGTATGAATTCAACGAAAAAAAAAAAAATCCAATATATAGCACATGAAGTAGAAAGGAATCCCAAGCTACACATAAAATTTGTGTGCTAGTGATCCCCTCCCTCCACAAGGAGGAAAAACAGGCACGCAGCATTCCAAGTTTCTTTACGAGAGAGAGAGAGAGAGTTTAGAAGGAGAATGTCAAGTTTATTTCATATCGAAGTTGTAAATATTACAATGCATAAGCCCCCTTTTTATAGGATTTGAAAAAAACTATTCTAAATAGGAATTATCTAATCAAATCCTAGAGAATCTAGTAAATAAACCTAATAGGTTTTCCCAAAATAAAAATCTAAACATGAAAAATAATCATATAATAATCTAATAGGATCTCCATCACCCTCTCCTCTAGATGCCAACATTTAGCTTCCCCCACCCCCCATAAAAAGAAAGATTCGTCCTTTATTCAATAGTAAGAAAAAACTAGTGCATCGAGCAGGGAAATGAAATGCTTTAAAATACCTGGATCAGTTGAATTATTCAAAGTCCCAAAAGAAATAATACCATCAAGAAGTTAAAACACAGAGATCCATACATCAAGTACTTGTAACTGGGTCTACAGCAGCTACCAGCCCATAAGAAATAATACTTACAGTAAGAAATAAATACAAAAGTTAACTACTAAAAGATATTGGGAGGTACCTGTACGTAATTCATTAGAGGAGTTGTCTTCCGCAACAAGAGACAGACAACAACCTAAGAGATTGAAATATGATTATCAGACATTAACAAAGAACTAAAGAATAACATCTACACTGCAGACAAGAATTTGACAACTTTGGATTCTAGAACAAACACTGTTATTCTGCGACAGATTCAATTTATTGCAAAATATAAGTCTTAAGTTCATCCTTGATAATAAGCAAATAAACACAAAAAATGATAAATATTTTTCATGTCTTTACCCAATGCTGCTACTCCCTCATTTTCTTGTTTAACAAAACCAATCTCTTATTCCAACACTACCACCATTCCAAAGGAAAAGATATTTCTCTCCAAAACCAACACACATGCAGAAACCCAAATTAATAAATACACAAGTACAAACATACAAAATAAAAAGTTACAAACAAAATGCTATACCATTATCCCTATGCAATTGCATATACAGAATTTAAGCACTACTAGGATAGAATGCTAAGAGACTAGTGTGTTTGTGATTAGACCTTTTTTTCCCCACAGAATCTGAATATGGTGTTTTTAAATTGACAAAATTATGCTTATTAATTTAACAAAATACCATGCATACCTAAATTGTCCGAGATATCAATATACGCATTAATTTGTATATTTTTCGAAGGGTTGCGTGTTTAACTTAATTTATTTATTATTTTTCATTTGTTAATGTGTTACAACATATTTTAGAAATAGCATTTAAAATGACACAAGAAATTATGGTTTTCATATGTATTTAAGATATTTCATATTTTATTTGTCATATTATAATGCTTTCTAAACAAATAAATTTAAATAATACAGTTATACTAAGGCTCCATTTGATACACAACATTTTCCATGGAAAATGGAAAAAAAATTCCATTTTTCAACTTTTGTAGTGTTTAATAGGCAAAATTTTACTGGAAAAATGTTTTCTAACTTTCCAGATTTTTCACATTTT
>CAIGRL010121759.1:0-10446 GCA_903798325.1 Fraxinus xanthoxyloides | reverse complement strand
CGTCATTGTATGGAGGGTTAGTCTCCTATGTCATGAATTTATGACTGTGACTTAATTTTTCTGAAGTCTTGAAAGTACGTCTTTGATTATAATCTTGCCTTGTTGAGCAGATTGCCTCCACCTTCAACTGTGGAAATGTTTGTACCTGCATATGCAGTTGGTAAAGTCATGGGCAAAGGTGGCATGAATATTGAGAATATACGTAAGGTGAATCATTTTAATTTGACAATTGACAGAGCAATTATCAATACCATTTGTGTTTCTCTTCTACCATGTCTGAAACTTTCCTCCACTTTTCACTTCATCTCCCCCCCACCACGCAAACAAAACAAACACTTCATTCTTTTGGGCTAGCTGCATATCAAAATGGGGTAAATCTTTATTTCAGTTGCCCTTTATTGACAGCCTGCTTAACTTGCATAATAAGATTTTTTCCAGCCTCGTGGCAGTCCTGATACAATTAGGGTTCTTTTCAATTGCTAACTTTGGGTGTTTTGGTCTTGACGTCTTGACTTTTATGTTGTGCACTGTTATCCAAGTTATTGTCCAGACTTATAAGCTTAGCCATACATACGTCATGTCTGTTGAGCCATTTCTTTAGAATCACATCAATTGGCAGGCCAGGCACATGTATAACCTCTGACCTGCTGAGATGCGCCGACATGCATCTGGCGTTACCCGACGTGTGTCCAACAACCACATGATTCTGACATGCTTCCATAACATGTCTAAGATATGCCATGTGGCGTATCCCCCTTTTTCTTTTGCTTTTCTACCGCCAGGCATGTGACCTACATTTCCCTGACACGCTGAATTGGTGAAAAGTAACCAAAAAAATTACGGCAAAACAAAAACTAACCTTGAATCTCCATTTACAATGTTCTTGATGACGAGAATGATAGTTTACTTCCATCTCCTTCTTTCCGTGATATTCTTCTTCTGGTGTTGTCTTGTCTCTCCTCGGCTGTGCCGACTCTTCTCCCTTGAAAGCAAACCCTAAATTTTCTATTTGAAAACAAGACAACTTTTTTAACCCATAGTTCTTGATGTTGTCTTTTATGACTTTACCATTTTTCGGGAACAAATTTCACGTCTTTGCCTTAAATGAAAGACAAATTCAATTTATAATAATAGATTGGTCAACTAGATATAAGAGGTCAGCTTTTTATTTTTTAAAAAAACCAAAAAAAAAAAAAGTCACTTGACTTTCTAACCTTGTGTCCTAAATTTTAAAAGAAATTGGTCCTTTTCCATTTGAAAATCATTCAGCCCCTTTTTTCTTAAATTATTGCTCTCTCATTCACAAACCTGCTTATATGCACAAAATTTTATCTGCTTTAAAATATAAAATAAATGAAAAATATTTCAAAAATATATTAAAAAGAATGTAATTCTAATTGACGTTTTGTGTCAATACTTTACTAAAAAAATCGTGTGCTGGATGCACGTGTTTGTGTTGGTGCTTTTTAGATAAGTTGTTGCATTGAAAATCCTGGAACTAGCTGGGAAGAGCTTTTCTGGGATTGGTGGGGTGGGATGGGGAGTATGCATTTGGTGTCACATTAGGCTGTATGGATTATTGTGATTTGTGCATGAGTATCACATCACTTTGAACTTACATTCTCACATGCACCCATGCTCTTCAGATATCTGGTGCAGCAATAGAGATTTCAGATTCCAAATCGTCCCGAGGTGATCGCGTGGCTTTAATATCGGGCACAGATGAGCAGAAGCGTGCAGCTGACAACTTGATTCAAGCATTCATAATGGCCACTTAAATTATGATGATACTTTTGTTCCCGTATAGATAAAAACTCTGGTTCATTGTTGGGGTTATTCCATCAATCGTTTCTCCTCTCAAGCTCCTCTAGGTCAAGGTCATAGGCTTCTGCGTGACTCACTTCTTCTGTAGGAAATCTTATGAAGATGTTTCTGGAAGTTTAGTAGCATATTCTGTTTTCAAGTGGTATAGTTTCTACCAGTGTTGCCTGATAAGATCTACTCATCCATGGTAGATATTCATAGGATGCTTTCTTTCCTTTTTGTGTTTATCAAGCCTTTGTGCATCTTACCTCTGATACTGCTTTTCTGATGAATTTGGTGTTGAGTTGATTTTCCAAACTCATAATACATGGATCCTTCAGTTTTTTCCCATTCCTTCCTCTCAGCTTCTTCTCCTGTCTTTTTGATGTATATGTGATTGATCCAGGTATCTTTCTCATGTGCCCTCTGTGCTGTTCATATGCATAGATGTAAGTGCAGAACAAACCTCTCCTGATGAAATGCAGGTTTTATGAGGCTTTATCTCGTCCCAATCTGAATACTCTTACTTGATTTGGTACAAGTATCTAATGCTTGCTAAGCTATGAGACTGCAATTTCTCTGAATTTCTAATTTCAACTGTTTGTCTGGCTTCCTTCTTGACATGCACTACTTAATCTACCTAGATGTCCATATTTTGTATTTACTTCTTGCTTTCCATCAGAAAAGTATGCGCATGATTTCCTCTGTGATCTGCTAAGAATTGTACTCCAAGTCATCAGAAGTTCTATTCATGTCTGATTCAGCCTTTTAGGAATTAGAATGCATAAAATTCTGCTTGTTATCTTATCCCAGCATATTTTTCTGAGGAATTTCACGAAGTCTTTGATTTAGCGTATGCTTACCATTTACTCTTCCAGAAATACTATTAAATCAGAGCCTTAGGGTTCCTGTGTGAACTATACATAGAATCAGGTATGATCACTGCCACCTCATTTTCTTTTGGTCTGTCTCAGATGTTTATTTTGTCGTCCTTCAGCAAGGTATAAATTACTACAGTTCATTACTTATGCTCAGACAAATAGTAGATGAAGTTTAGACAATTATATCTCCAAAACCAATTCTATTCCTTTCCCCAACCACGGTGTTCCAAAAGGTCAAGTCGGGTATTGATCTGTTCTGCCTATGTTAGGTCTGGCATAAGCCTCAAATAAACCAATAGAATTAATCAATAAATTATAATGCAAAATTATGCTCATGACAAACCATAAGCCATTTGGATAATCCATAATAAAATGTTTAAACAAAATTAGAAGTTGGATTTGTAACTAGAATCTTTAAAGGTCAACAAATTAGCAAGTAATAAATTAATAAAGTACTTATCAGTAATCACATAACAGGATTACTAATAAGTCCTCCATATCATCACTACCAGCAAGATCTTTAAGAAAATCACAGTTTATTTTATTACTGTCTCATCATCACCACTATACATGTTTTTCATTCCTTTTCTTCATCTACAGCTTGCTAACTATCCAAATAAGTAATATTGTACTCTTTACTAATTTCACAACGGTACTACGTAACCCTAGTAGTCTATATATTAAATAAAAGTAATGTTATTTATGATCACTGGTGCTTAACATCAGTATAGGTGGCAATTAGAAATCATTAAATAATGAGTTCATTTAAATGCAAAGTTAAAACATCCATTTAATTGCACTTATCAAGTGTGACCACCTAAACTAGTATTCTAACACTAGTGGTGCTAGATAGCATTATTCATTAAATAAATATTATTTAGTTTTAAATGATATTATTTAAACAAGAAAACTTTTAGCGTAACAATTTTTATAACTAATTCGAGTAATAAGTATAAGCCCCCGTTTGACACCCATTAATTTCTCATTCTCAATCTTCATTTTAACCACACATTCTCCAAATAAAATAATATTACACACAAATGAAAAAAATTCATCACTTTTCCACCACACATTCTCACATCAATCACTATTCCAAAATTTCTATTCTCCTCGAAATTAGATTCAAACAGGGGCTAAATATAATGTATTGTAATCCTCTTGGTTAATTATAATAAAAATTGGTTGAAAGATAGAATTCCATTTGTTTTATTAAATAGTTCGCATATTATAAATACTATACTTGTTAAATTACGTCAAAATGGTAAGTATTAAATTAAATTATGTTCTCGGTTATTAAAATATAACTAAATAAAAATTGGTTGAACAATAGTAACAAGAAGTTCATTTAAATTTCAAGTGTTACATATATTAAGCCCTTGTTTGAATCACATTAAAATTTTCATTATCATTCTTTTACTCATTTTCAACTACACATTCTTTAATAAAATAATATTTTTCATCACATCAATAATTTTTTCTTTTTTTTTCAACCACACGTTCTTCATCGATCTACTATTTCAGAATACATTCTTCCAAAATAATGTGGCTCAAACACACCCTAAATGTGCAACGAATAAAAAACACAAACTTTAGTTTAATTTATTAAAATATACAAAACTCCTAACTAATCCCTGATGCCAATGAATTTGAGGTCGCAACTTTTTTTTCGCCTTCCTTTTGGTTCATTACTAGATCCAAGCCTACTTAATAAAACCTTTAGATTCCAGAATGCTTCAAATTCGAACTTCATATTTAATCAATATTAGTCTCATCAGCTAAAACTACATCATTGATTAACATCTGGGAACTCGTCTTGAATATGTCTTGAGCTTATCCATGGACCATGGCTCAGGTGAAAAGTTAAGGAATTAGGAGAACCTTGGTGCAGTCCTATAGTGATAGGGAATTCTCTACTAGCAGGACCACTATATCTCGTGGTCGTGATAGCAAAATACTATTCCTTATCTGACTAAAAGCGTCAAAATGGATTTTTCGGTTATTTTCTTATTCTAAGAACTGCCATTAAATAATTGATTTACCAAACCTGTAACTTTTAAGCCACAATTGACATAGGCGTATATATTGAATAAAGCTCTACTGCTTGTAAGTCACTTAAGTATGAATAACATTTTTAAGCTTAGCCATACTAGTTCTCCAAAAGTCAAAAGTTAAGATTCTTGCCTCAGTCGCTTTGTAAACGTAGTTCGGAACATCTTCTGCCTGACATTTGCACCTTGAGACTTTTCTTTCCCAACTTTCTGCTGTCGTAAGCACTTATGGGAGCACCACAACCGTTGGTGTTCCTTTTATTCAATTCAGTAATCATCTGGACAACTTTGTTTTGCACAATAAAGATGCTACATCCATGATCTTTCATCTTGTATTCGACACCACATACATTGGAGTCTTTGGATCACTCCTTGTATGTTGTGCAATTTATTTTTAGTTTTTTCTAAGTTGCCTCCACCACTCTGCTTTCCATTTATTTTTCTTATTCTCCCCATTTCTTTCTTTTAGTGCATCTTTTCCCCCCATTTGGTGTGGTAAGTAGCTTGGTTGTGGGGGTTTTGAACTATAGTTTCAATGAGCACTTTTATTAGCATCCACGATTCCATTTAGCCAATGATATTGTTCTTTTGCTAGCATTTCCTTCAAGGTTTTGTTAAAACCACTCGAATAAGCTGATCTTCTATTCTCTCTCACCGTGACAACATCACTGGGTAACTGAGGTTAACAGTTAGGCCAAAATTTTACAGTTGCACACTAATAAGTTGGCCCACCAGTCTAGTCTACTAGTCGTTCTGGTTGATGCCATCCATTATCAGGTAGATCATCCTCCTCACATTGAGAAGGCTTTAAAAGTCACTAATACTTGCGTGTAATTCTCCCTTTGTCCTCCCTCATTCATCTGGCACTCAAAATTTGTATTTCCTTATTGTTGTCCTCATTGCATCTGTTCAAATCGAGTGCATTTCAGAGTGTAGGTGCCATAATAACTGCTCAAGTTATTAGTTTGCGGTCAGAGTAGATTATTTGGGGCTTTGTTCAATCATTTGGTGCAGTGTTGGTTGTAAATGTCTGGTGTATAGCAGATGTAGAACTTTTAGCTGGACTCCAGCAGGTGTACCTTACATGTAGAATTATTAATTTTTTTTCAGTATTGATTTCTATTGGCAAGGAGCTTCTTTACGGGTTGGACGCGTCTTTTGTTGCTTGTAGCTTATTTTTATGGTGGGTCATTTTTGAGTTGTTTATTGTTCTTTTATTTATTTGGACTAAGAGTGTGTTTGGTGCATATTAAAATGAGAGAATACATTTTTTTTTGAAGTGATGTAATGAGGAATATGTGGTTGAAAAAGAAGAAAAAGTTATTGATGTGATGAAAAATATTATTTAATTGAAGAATGTGTGGTTGAAAATGAGTAGAAGAAAGAGAATGAAAAAAATAATGTGGATCAAACATGGGCTAAATAAAAGGAAGAATAAACTTCCCCTTCCTTCACAGTAGGTTCATATTTGACATATCTTCATCTATTGTTCGACTTTTATAAAAAAAATTACGCTGTTTATATGCTTCTTTTTTCCTCCTTTTTTATGTGTGAGACTAGCAATGAAATTTTCTTGTTTCATGTATGTCGATTTTCCCAAAAGCTATGAATATCTGGGTGTTTATTTCTTCCGATATTACAGGTCTAATAAGTACTAGATTATGCCTTTGATAATTCTTCTGGGGAATGATTGTTTTGTGACATTGTTAGAAGCATATTTGCACCACCTTGTATATTTTATCACCATCTTGTATATTTATAAAGTACATATATTTGCTGCTTCTAATCCTGAACTCTGATCGATGTGTAAATCCATTTTCTAGAAAGCGTTTAAATGTAGTGGGGTATATCAAGGTAACAAAGCTCTGACTTTGAATTTGTATCATTTACTTCTAATTTGAGCCATTTGTATTCTCATCAACATTGAGTACCACGTCAAAAGACTGCCTATTTGTTTTACTTGCTCGGTTCTCAACTTGAAATGACTATGCATTGGAACGATTTTCTTCAAATGCTTTTATTTTTATATATGAATCTTTTATGTCAATTGGAGTTTGTGTGGTGTATGGTTTGTGTTATGAAGAAATCCATGATTGCAAGTATGCTAATTGCTTGAAGATGTATTCATGATGCAATCAATGAACTTCTTAGCTTTCGGGCATGTTCCATTTCAGATCATCCAAATATTTACACTGACAGAGTTCTTATATGTTTTAGCTATTATATACCTGTCTTTGGAATTTATCATGTGTCGTGATTTCCGCAAAAAGGGATTTTGTTTTGGTGCAAGGCATAATAAACTATGCATAGCACTTGCTTGATTTATGAGTTGATGTATACGTAGACAATGCCATAGATGGACAAGGTGGAGACACAATAATGTTAGAACTTTTGGTGGTTATATAACTATATTATATAGTTAGAAATAGCATCCTCCCTTGATAAATATAATGAAATCAAATGGACCAGGCTAACCAGCGAGAGCTCCAGAAACCTTTGGAAAATGCAAATGGGACCTGGTTTTGGTATTATTTTTTTAGGGACCCTAGCTGGATTCTGTTATTTTATTGTAACATTTGGAAAAGGTACATGATTCTTAGAATTCTCATTATTTGTGCTTACCGGAATTTAGCTCGTGTGTGGATTGGGTAAAAATTAGATTTTTAGTAGATTTTGATACAACGTGGTGAAATGTGTGGTTGGAAAGTTGGTAAAATTTGTGGGTTTCAAGAAATGTATGTTTGGAATGAATTTGGAGAAAAATGAGTTTTAAAAAATAGAGGTCAAACATGGGCTTAATGATGCTATAGAATTTTTGTTTGTGGTGATTAAAATTCTAGTCGCTTTCTATATTTCAATAAACTTGACAATGCATCGAAAAGGGATAAGTAGTACATCCAGATTTAGGGCTCGTTTTCCAAGCCTTTTGAATAAGTTGGATAAAAAATTTTAAAGTTCTTTTTCTAACTTTTAAAAGAAGGTGGTCGACTGTATCTTTTTTTAAAAAGGTTCTTTAACAAGAAGCAAAAGCAAAATTAAAAGTCTTGTCAAACAACAGAACATTAATATCTTAATTAATAAAGAAAAGACGAGTTTATTCAAGTAGTTTCTTAGGAAGTTCTTCAATGAGACGTAAAAGCAAAATTAGAAGTTCCGTCAAACGTTACTTTCTGCTTCATTTGTGGTTACAGAATATTAATCTCTTAATTAATGAAGAGGATGAGAGTCTATTCAACGGATAATGATCTCATAAAAGATTATAATGGATACACATTTAGAATCGATTCAATTCGAATAATTGAAGCATACTGCGCATTTTTCTTTTGATGGAACGTTACAAATATTCTAGATGTGTGTGGGGAAGCCTTCATGTCGTCGTCTAAGAATAATTGATATTTCCCTGTGGTCGGATCTGATTTGATAGTAAACTTCCAAAAACGTGTACAATGTAATTCATAATTGCGTGTAGTCGTATTAAAGAAAAATGTAAATTAAAATTTTATTAATCGTGAAATACTTTGTGTAACCTTCTTGTGGACATGGTGAAGTTAAAATTCCATTTCGTAACTTCAAATTTTGAATAACAATGGTCGTTGATAAGGCTGATAGGTTGACTCTATAGCCACTCCATGGGTTCCCAGTTTTTTTTTTAATTTGAGATTAAAGGTAGTTGGGTGACTCTTTAGCTTCAAAATTTTATTCCATTGTCATTTAAATAAAAAGAAATAAAACATTGAGGTCTAAGTAGTGGTGTCAATCGGACTTTGATTACCATGGGAGTCTGACTGATTTTATGTTTCTTGATTTGATTTGAACGATGTTACTCTAATTTTTTTATCGAAATAATGTGTTGATATTGAAGAACGAGTAGTGATATTTATTCGTATTAACGATCATTTTCATGTTATATGACATTAAGGCAAAGGGGATAACTTGTCTTGTATAACAATAATCATCTTCAATATGGATAAATTGCATTATTCTTTTAGGGACTATTCATGTATGAAAGTGAACTCTACATAAATCCATCCATATACGTTGTTACCAATGAATTTAAGGAATTGCGGCTAATTAATTCCATAAATGATCTTTTCTGGAGACTGCGTGATTGTTTTTTTATTAGAGATTGAGACCTATTCGTCTTTATGTGAATCATCATGTCTAAGAAAAACTGCAATTTTTGATAATTTTATAATCATGACTTTTCCATTGATAAAAAGGTCTTCTATTAACCAATTTATATTTCTTTATGTACTAGACATGCATATTCTCAACTTTCAATAATCGATAAATTGATATCAATTGCGCTTGGCGACGATTAGATGTAGAGATTATAACGTCGGAACAAGAATTTTAGAGTAATAATGTTTATGATCACAATGATGAAATATCGATGATGTGGTAACTCATTATTTCTCACATTTCTCTTTTTCTCATAAAAATTGAACTGTTTGATCACATTATTTTACATAGACTATCACATCATTGATATTTCATCATCATAATGTCAAATAACATTATTCAAAATTTTACATTGTCAATGACTGTAATGAAAAATTAATAATTTAATAATTTTGTTTTAAGGTTTTCATGTTCATTACACGCCGATCATGATCACATTCGCAAGATAATCTGGCTATGGGGTAAATCAGATTTGACACGGCTCTACTATAGTTTTGTCATGCTTGATGAACTAAATTAAATGTGACTAAAGAACACGATTGAAGATGTAGTCAACTTCTTATGCTTTTCATGATCGTGAATTTAATCACTCAAGAAGATTTTAGTGGATCTAGTATTAAAAAGTAAAATTTGAAGGATCCAAATAAGTGTAGTCGATACATATTCATTTCAATTGACTCCAAAATTTTTTTTTAAAAAAATAAAATAAAACAAAACTCACTTAATAAATGGGGATTTGCACGACTCACTTTTAATTCAGATCTTGTAATGACTCCAAGCCAAGAATTCAATATAGACACTATTGCAACTTAAGAAAGAGTTTGTTTTCCTTGAAATCAAAGCAAAATCCAATAATTCAAAGGAAAAGGGTCTAATCACTTAAGCAAGTGCACATGCTTGACTAAATTTGAGATTTTCACGTTTTCTATTCCTAAAATACCTTATTAATTTAGCTAATATTTTAAATATGTTCAAGTCTGATTCACAAAGGATGATATATAGAATTTTCATAATCAAGGAATGATAAAAAGTTGAACCGATAATAATATCCTCCTATTGGGAGACTCACCTCGTCAATTGATGTCACCAACTTTGAAGAATTTCTCGTTCGAAAATAAAAAATGAAAATATAATCAATCACTCTGACTTAAAAATAATAATATAGAGCGTGTTTGAGTCACATTATTTTGGAATAGTAGATTGATGAAAAATGTGTGGTTAAAAAAAAAAGTTATTGATGTGATGAAAAATATTATTTTATTGAAAAATGTATGATTAAAAATTAGTAGACGAATGAGAACGAAAATTTTAACGTCGCCCAAACATTGGCATATTTCCAAATATTTACGGTTTAGTACGGACTGCACGGCACTATATGCTCCGATTCTCTACTGGGAAAATGTGAATTTTTTTATTTTTTATTTTTGATATTTCCAAAGAGAAAAACATCAACACATGCCATAACGTGTGGGTTGTATCTTTTGACGACATAGTTTTCCCAGATCTTAATGCTAATGCACATGATTCTTGAT
>CAIGRL010121744.1:0-10612 GCA_903798325.1 Fraxinus xanthoxyloides | reverse complement strand
AAATTTTAAAGGGAAAAATTCACAGCTCAGGTATTAACTATGGTCATGTCTATTTTCAGGTCTAAAGTTTTAAAATTCAAAGCTCACGTGATAAATAAATGATTAAAATTATTTTATTAATTAAATATATTAATGCCTCAATTATACAACTAATGATCATATGCACGTACTTGTAGTTCACATCGTCACATATTATCATGTGGCAATTAAATTTTTTGATTTTAAGTTTCAAAATTCAAAATTCAGGTATTAATTAATTAATTAAATATATTTTATTAATTAAGGCCTTGTCTGGAGGAAATTTCTATAGATTTTATGACCGTTGCAAACCCACTTGCAGTTGAAATTGTGGACCATCTATCTCTGAGGTGGGTCCCAGCTCATCCAAAAAGGGTCAAAAAAATGTCAAACAAACGGTCAGAATTATGCTTCTAATTTCCTCCAAACAAGGCCTAAATATATTAATATCATAATTATACAATTAATGGTCACATGCACATACTTATAGTTCACAACATCACATATTATCGAATTAGTTGGTCACATATTATTTCATAGGTCATAAATCAAAAAATTTATAGATCATAGTTTATTTGTCGATCACAAATTATTTTTCAATCACAATTCGAATCTTTAGTCCAAAATTAAATAGTTGATCACAAATAATCAAATAGTTAATCAGAAATAATTAAATAGTTGGTCATATACAATTAATAGTAGGTCACAATACCACCACTACCACCACTACGTCACCACAACCATTTGCTACTACTCTTACCTTGTCACCGTTGACACCACAACAACAATACCAACACCAATACTATAACACCACCACCAACAATTAAATAGTTGATCACGAATAATCAAATAGTTGGTCGCATACAACAAATAGTGGGTCACATACCACCATCACCACTGTCATTTGCTGCTACTCTTACCTTGTCACCGCTGGTACCACAACAACAGAACCACCACCACCACCACCACCAACAAAATCGTTACGACCGACAACCACCTCTACCATCACTATCGCAACACCACCCAACCACTAACAACCAAACAAACCACCAATGATCAAAATAACCAAAAAAACCAAGTTGGGTACTGGGCAGGTAGTGGGTAGAGTGCCTCTGTGAGAAGGGAAAATGTATGTGGCGGCACACAAACCCACCGTCACTGAACTGCACCACTGTCGCAACCGCGCGAACCATCGACCTCCACAAATTGATAGAGAAACACCACAGTGGCAATTTGTGACCTACTCAGTTGGAAAGTGCAATACCCTGACCCAGATCGCTATAGAGGCGCTGCACAGCTGTTGCGCCTCTGCTTCTCAGGGTTTGGGGTGGGTGGGTATGGTTGTTAGTTGGGGGTAGGTATTTGTTTATTTTTTAAATTAAAGAATATTTATAACCTGCTTTTTGAAAAAAAAAAAATAGTTATAACTTGATTTTTGAAGTTGAAAATTGAAATGAAGGTGTTTGTGTAACCTATAATATATATATATACACACAGAAGTGCCGTCAAAAAAAAAAAAAAAATTCCCGCCAAAATGTACTTTCCTCTTACGGAATTCTATTATTTTTTTCCATAACCATTACCGAAAAGTCACTGTAACACAAAGCCCTATTTTTCCATAAATATAGTTTTATTTGTTACATTTTTTTAGTTTTTTTAACCTTTTTAGTAGTTAGAGCTCTGTTTGTATATGTACATATATATTGTCAATTCATGTGAACGTTTGTTTTATATTGTTCATGTATATTGTAGTTTGATAAATTCATATTCATTTATTATTTTGTACCAATATACTGGTTTTTTTCCATTAGTGTCTTTGATAAAGTGACTCTCCGATTCAGATTTATAATCACATAAGATAGGCAGTACGGAGCATTCATGAAATAGATTGCCACGTTAATAATCACATTTTGAAATTTTATCCATTGGATCGTACAAACAATTAGAAGAAAATTAACATGAAAATAACTGGGGAAAAAAATATTTAAAGGGCATGAAGTTGGTTTATTTGTTCGGATGCATACTACCTATTTTAATTTTATTCATACACATTTTAATTTTATTCACGATTAAGATACAAGTGAATTGGGCCATCAACCATACTTTTCATATTTAAAATGCCCGTAGCAAATGGCATTGAATTTGAATAAAATGAAATGGTTCTAATTATCGAACAATATAAAAAAATACCTATTTTAATTTAGTTAACGGTTAATTAACTTTTCATAAGCAAATTGTATTGATACGGTGGTAGAGGTTAACATCGTTCTTAAAAATAAGGTTTATTACATTGAAATATAAAAGTACTAAAATAATATTTATTAAACATTCATATTTTAAATTCAAGACATAGAATTATCTAAATCTGGATTGATCTTACAGGAAAAAAAGAAAATGATTTTTTTTTTCTTTTAAAAAAACGTGTATGGTGTTAAATTTGATAATTTGTAACACATGGAAACCAAAATTTTTCTTTTACGCTTATGAAAATGAGTCAGTAGCCATGGTTAGTTCAAATCATGATTTAAAATTCGGAATTATGAAACCCAGTAGATATTTAGAGGTCCAAGTAATTAATAATAGTAAAATGAGGTAAACCAATGTTACAAAAGCTGTTCTGTATTAATTATTTATATTTTTTTCTTTAAATTTGATTTGCACGTAAAGAGGCAGAGTGACTATTCGTTTTCCGAGTAGGGACAAAAACCATTTTGAAATCCCACAATTTTGTCAATATTTTACTTCAAAATCCATCATTCTACATCATTGCTCAGCATTTTAGCAGTGTAAACAAGACTTCAGACTGGGGCGGACCCACGTGGAATCGTGTTTTTTTTTAGTTTATTTTTTTTTTAACCTAAACATTTTTGAATTTTCATTTTTGACCCCACAAGAAAATTGGTCTCGATCCGCCCCTGACTTCAGATTTGATTTATGCAAGCACATTTACAAGAAATTTGAAGACTTCGTTTTCTATTAGTCTCCGGAGAATTATTTTTGTGGATGCAACATTTTTGTAAGTATATCGTTCAAGTCGCAGTCCGGATAAACATATTCGATGATAAAACCCTACTAAATCAACAATCATTTCATTCAAGCGAGTCAAACAAGTTAACGCAAGTGACGGTAATAAATTCCATTTGTATTTTTCGCAGATTTTTTATGGATTTTAATTTGTCGAATTTTTTATTTTTATTTTTCTGGGTTTATCTTCATGTGGATCTGGTATTAACATATGTAATGCACAAACATGTTAACAATGTACCACACATATCCGTTTACATTTTTTTTTATCATTTTCGTCGGGTATTGGTATATATAATTTTTTAATACATTTCTGCAGTATTAAACAAGGTTTTTTCATATACCAGTATTTGTTTATGGGTAGTGCTAGTGGTACCAGCACACCCTTCAATAGGGGGGAGTCATGTGTCCATTATTGGCACCATTATGATCAGCACACCCTTCAATAGGGGGAGTCATGTGTCCATTATGGACACCTTTATGGCTCCCTTGATGTACAAGAAGAATTATCCTTTGTTTATACTGCATACATGTGGAATTTAGTTCATTCTTGTGCTTTTGATACATGTTCACCAGTACGTTCCCCGCAACGGTAATATAAGTCGTGTTAATTGTGTGGAAATATATTTTTTCTGCACAATTTCTATTACAAAATGTAATTGAGAAAAAAATTATCAAAAAAATTGAAAATTTCTTTTCTTATTACTGGAATTTGTTTATTTAGGATATGAAAGTGAGAAAAGAATTATAAATGTGGAATAAAATAAATTTCTAAGCTATAATTTGTATTCTTTTCGTCAAGAGGTATAATTTTCTGAAACTTATAAATTTTCTACTATAAGCCATGAAAGAAAATGTCTTTATATGTTTGTTTTAAAATTTGAAGAAAAAATTAAATTAGTACTATTTAAATTTTGCAATGAAACTTGAAATCAAGCAATTATTTTTCCACTATAATTTTTTTTCAAGAATTAATCGGGTTATTTTAACGGAACCACATGCTCATGTGTAAATCGGGTTATATAATCTTTCAAAAAAAAATATGAAATTGTAACTTTTTACAGAAAAGGAAAACGAATAAAACGATTTATTTTTCCAATGTATACTTATTTTTTGCTCAAGAAATGATCTATTTGCATCTCAAAAAACATCAAAATGTTCTGATTATCCAAAAACTTCAAAAATAAAAAATCTGGAATTTTTTTTTCGGAAATATGAAAGAAAAAATTTCGGATTTGAAGATCTAGGCCGATTTGTGTTACGAAGCATGAAAAAATTCATTTTTTTCTCAAGAAAGTTTTGTAATACACAAATTTGTTAACTTATCTACTGTAACAAAATCTGGTTGTGACTCCGACGCTCTACCAATCAAAAATCGGCGTCTGAACTTCGATTTAGCGTTGATTTTTTGTCCTTTGCTTACATATATACACATAAAAGGCTGTCATTCAAGTTTCAACGAAGACAATTTCCTCTTATTATGTTATACACAATGACAATCAACAAACGTCAGGGTCAATTGCTATCTCATGTTGGTCTGTATTTGAAAAAACCAGTTTTTAGCCATGGTCTATTATACGTTGTTGTGTCTAGAGTTACAAATCGCAAAAGGGTTGAAGATTTTGATTTGCGATACGGATGCCGGACAAGACAATTCATCGACAAATGTTGTTTTCAAGGAAGTTTTCCAAGATTTGTATTATTTGGAACATCAATTTAATTTTTTTATGACAGTTGTAACTCATATATGATACTTATTTCATATACTTTTATAACAACCTCAATAATCCTTTTTAAGTCAAATGAAAAAATCGTGGTGCTAGGACATGAGCTACTTGAATTGCACTTCTGCTTTTATGAGAAAATAATATACCGCCGAAGGAAAGGCTTGGGTTTTAAACCACTTTACAACAATTTTACTCTACATATGTCACTATAGTATGTATATTTATTGCAGTTTTGAGACCCTCTAAGTTTCCAAGCATTAAACTCAATTTGACTCCAGTGACTCAGTCGTTCCAGTGGTCCAACTCTAGTTGCCATTTCTCTTAAGAAATGTTGACTTTTTAGTTGAGCCCCATTTTTTTAAACAAAATTTATTTTGGAATAGAATTTTGATGGAGAGTGTATGATTAAAAAATAAGAAAAAGTTTTGAGTTTGCTTGTAATATTATTTTATTGAAAAATATGTGATTGAAAATAAAAAAAAATGAAAAATGTATATTGAAAATAATGAGGATCAAACCAGGGCTAAGATTTAATATAATATTTGAGCTCAAACGAACAATTTGATACGTACGTTTAAAGCTCGAATGGGGCGTTAGATATCAAGATCGATGTTCTTGAATGATAAAGCCATATCTCACATTGAATTATATATGTAAAATAATCAACATATAATAATTTGAGCTATTAGCGAACCAATCTATTCTTTTCTTCGAAGTTTGCATCGGTCATATGGATTGTTCATTAAGAAAGAATTTTTATTCTATAAAAATTTGGAGTCGAATATGTTATGCCTCAAAACCAAGGCTTAAGAAGAAGTCCATACCTCAAAACCGAGGCTCAAGAGCCCAAACAAAAGGCATACACTCTGCGTCATAAACAATCGAACCAAAGTCATAGGTAAAAATGATGAATCAACGCATCACCCAAAGCACCATGTGTAAACTGAAGCCGTGAAGTCGAAGTGTAGGCAAGTGTCTGAAACCCTGAAGTAGAAACACTATATAAGAAGTCAAAGAAGAAGCTGAAACTCCCTGTCTTGAAGCTCTTTACACCGAAAACCTCTAATACGAAGCTCCCTTTGGTCGAAGCCCTTGCTTTAATTCGAAGTTCCCTTTGGCTGAAACCCTTGCTGTCTTTTAGAAGATCTGTAGGCAATCTTTAAGAATGATGATGTAACGTTTGTAATAATGAATGTCATGATTATCAGCCTAGGGTAGCTGATCAGTTGTCAATATATTAAATGCATTGCAGATTGAGTGATGTGTGACTTTGACTTGGGAGATGATGTCACGTGGTTCTTATCCAACGGCTACCACTTCAAGCACAACTTTATAAATAAGGAACTCTTGTAACATGTGAAGCTATCGTAACTCTTAATACTAAAAACCGCATTTGATCTTTTCTTTTGCATATTTCATATTTATGTGCTTGAGTTAAGATTATTCATATTTTATTTGAGTTGTATGTGATTGTTTATTTATATGCAGTCATCTTTTATCATGTTATCGGTGTTTTAACATCTATTTCTCGTGTCGCATTTCCTACGTCCATAAACTTCATCATTTCCCATTCGAATCTCCTGTCAAAAGGTGTTGGAATTTGTCTCTGTTGATGTGAGTGAGTCCAGCATTTGTTGTCTACATAACCATTACAAAAAGGGATCAACATATTAGCGACGTCTATGAAACACGCCACTACAATCGGGAACATTCATTTGGAAAAAGTTCGTTGGAATATTTATTTGGCTTCTCCCTTAAAAAATGATTTGTTCTTGAAGAAAAAACAAGCGAAGCTTTAAGAAATAGATTTAGAGTTGACATCAATACTTGGATTGCTAATATTTCTTGAAAAAAAATGAGTATATTGAGATAGAAATCAATTTGTAATCTCTTTTTGTTTTTAAATGAGTTCAGCGGTGAAAAATACCCCCTAAAAGAGGGAGATTGCTAAAGAAGTGGCATTGAATAAGTAGACCCTCTAAAAGGAGAAGGTCTCAAATGAAAAGGCCATGAATCAAAAAACTCCTTCAAAAAGGGGAAGACCACTGAAAAAATGGCCTTGAATGATTAGACCCCTTGAAAGGGGGATGTCTTCAATGAAGAGATCATGAATAAGAAGACCCCTTGAAAAGGAGGAGGCAGTCGAAGAAATGACATTGAATAAGTAGACTTCTAGAAAGGAAGAGGTATCCAAAAAGGAGGTCATGAATAAGAAGATCCCATGAAAAGAGGGAGGCCGCTGAAAAAATGGCCTTGAAAAAGTAAAATCCCTGAAATGGGGAGGTCTCCAATGAAGAGGCCATGAATAAGAAGACCCCTGAAAAAGGGGAGACCGTTGAAGAAGTAACATTGAATAAATAGATCCCTTGAAACGTGGAGGTCTCCAAATAAGAGGCCCCAAAAAGGGGATTGGTCGCTAAAGAAATGGCCTTGAATAAGAAGGCCCCCTAAAAGGGAGGTATTTGATGAAGAGGCAATTGGAAGACCCTTTTACATAGAAGAGGCCTTTGAAGAAGAGACCATAAAGGGAATAACAATGAAGAAGGGCGGCCCTATCAAGTGATAAGCAAAAAAATCTAAATTAAAAGGGAACAATGCAAGAGAAGGGAAAAGGACTAAAAGCATAAAAAATGTGAACTTAGAGATTGAAGTGTAGATGTTTCGAAAGTTTAAGGATTGGGAATGCAATTTATCAACTATATGATTGAAATAAAAGTCAAAGTATGAAGATCAAAATGTGCAAGGTCAAAAGTTGAGGGACCCAGGCGTGAAATTACTGAAGAACATGAAAGTAATCTTCATAATTTGCCTATACACAAGCATGACCTTTTACATATTCACCATGCAAGGTCTCATCTTTGTTTATGCTTTAGCCCTCATGGATGAACCATCTACCATGGAGAACATTTGAAGCATTAAGCCACCCCCATGCAAAGAAGTAATCTTACGAAAATAGAGGTAAAAAGCACCCCAGTAGAAGTTCGTCTTAGATACTTATAAAGATGAAGCTCCCATGAATGAAGTTGAACACAATGGGGGAAGCATTTACATGGATGAACCATCTACAATATAGAGAAGCATGAGCGCTTCGAAGCCTCTGTATGGATGAATCATCCACCTTGTAGGGAAACATGAGAGTCTGGGAGAAGAAGTGGATCCCAAAAGGGACCACCTCCAAATTTTCCAAAATTAACATCACACGCCTCTCACGGATGAAGCTGAAAACCATGGTAGAAGCCTTTACATGGATGAATCATCTACCATATAGGGAAACATGAGCGCCTAGGAGAAGAGGTGGATCCCAAAAGGTACTACCTCTAAAATTTCTAAGGTTGACATCATAAGCTTCCCATCGATGAAGTTGATCATCATGAAAGAAACATCTACATTGGTGAACCATTTACTATGCAAGTCAGTATGATCGTCTCAAAAAAGAGGTGGATTCCAAAAAGGGATCACCTCCAAATTCTCCAAGGTTGACATCATATGCCTCCTATGGATGAGTTGAACACCATAGGAAAAGTCTCTATGGATGAATCATTCACCATGTAGGGAAGCATGAATGCCTTGGAGATGAGATGGATTCCAAAAGGGACCACCTCCAAATTATCTAAAGTTGACATCACAAGCCTCCCATGGATGAAACTAAAATCATGGGAGAAGTCTCTACATGGATGAACCATTCACCATATAGGGAAACATGAGCGTCTTGGAAAAGAGGTTCTCCTAAGTTAACATCATATGCCTCCCATGGAGAAGCTGAACACTATGGATGAAGTCTCTGTATCAATCAAACATCCACCATATAGGGAAACATGAGCGCTTCTAAAGGGAGCATAAAAAATGAGCTTACAGTCAAACCTCTAAAGATGACCCTAAAAAACACTTCATCATAACTTCAGCACTTCAGAGACTTGTCTATGCATCAAATTTCAGCCAAACTAATGCATCATTTCAGTCTCTACGGAACAACTCAACATTTAAACTAAAGATTCTACAAAAATTAAAAGTTTTCCATGAAAGTGTAATGGCACGCGGAACCATCAAGTCAAGCAAATGACATGCAATATTAGAATAATACTTCTCAAAATAAAAGGACAACGTATGACATAAATATCAAACATAGATTTGGGGGACTATTGTTACACCTCAAAACTGAGACTCAAGAAGAAGCTAACACTTCAAATTAATGGCTTAAGAAGAAACCCAAACAAAAGGCATACACTCCGTGTCGTAAAAATTGAATCGAAATCATAGGTAAGATGATGAATCGACGCCTCACGCAAAGCGCCATGTGTAAGCTAAAGCCGAAGTACTATATAGAAGTCAAAGAAGAAGTCATACACAACAAAAATTGTAAAGCTATAAGATGCTTCTTTGGCTTTGTTAAGTAGCAAAATGAAGTCGTGAATAATGAACTTCATTGCTGATGACTTTATGGAATTAATTCCATGACCACAACATTATGTGTCAACTAAGGATAAAAAAAACAGAGTTTTAGAGGAGTGTATTTAATTGGGACTTTTGAAGACTTGTATGAATTTTTTTTTAAGTGATGACTTATGTGATTTCGTGAATTTTTTAGAGATTTGTATGGAATTAGTGGAAATCTTTTGTAGACTTGTAAGCTTTCATTTTAAAAATTTTGGAGACTTTTGTATAATTTAAAAGACATTTGAAAACTTTCATTTAAGATAAAATGTATGTGGATCTAGTGCAATATTGTGAAATTATCACATACGAGCTGGTGGTTTTCACAAATTAGCTTCTTTCCTTCTCCCCCATATAACAAAAAAATATTTTTAAAAAATAAAAATTTATGACCTTAAAATAAATAATAATAATAATACATATAAAAAACAAATTTAATATTCAGTATTATTAATATAATATACATTTAAAGAATAGATGAAAACATATACTTAAATTTAATTATAAATAGATATTTTTCATAAAAATGAATGAAAAAAGAAAAAAATGTTATTAGAATATAATATAAATTTTTTCATATATAATAGAAACAAAAATAAACAATAAAAGATAGAAAAAAATAGAAACTACAATCAATAGAAAAAAATAAATTTTAATTATAACTCTAATGTTTGTCAAAGGGAAAAGGAAAGAGAAATATTGAAAAAAAACACATATTAATTTTTTTTTTTTATTTTTTATTTTTGGTGAAAGTCTCCCAAATTCTCGTGATTAACGAGATACAAATTTTGAGATTTTATTTTACTACTTTCTGCTTAAAAGTTAGTACCATGTAAATTTTTATAAAACTCTCTAAAAGTCGTAAAATATTTGAATACCCAAGACTTATAGAGATTTCTAAAAAAAATTAATTGAATACACCGTAACTTTTAAAAAGTCTCAATTGAATACACCAAAACTTTTAGAAAGTCTCCAAAAGTCCACATTGAATACTTCTAAACTTTTTAAATCACATAAAGTCATTAAAAGTTTTAATTGAATACATCCTCCTTAATGTATAAATGGTCACACCTTTTGATAAATTTTGCTAGGAACTTTGCCTTTGTTTGAGCCTCATTTTTTGGGGGTTAATAGATTTTGGAATATATAGATATATATAAAAAATAATTTTAAATTTACGTGAAAAATATTTTTATTGTGTAAATGTGTAGTTGAAACAGAGTTTTAGGAAAATAGGGATCAAACAAAGACTTGGTCAAACAAAAAGTCCCTTTCTTTGGCAAAATTTTACTCATCCTTTAAGCTCAAAACATAGAATAAAGTAGAGCGTCATTTCATCAGGAATTTGAAGATGCTTGTAATTGTAAAAGTTTTGTTTTGGTATATATGTTATGGAATCTATCTATGACTCG
>CAIGRL010121619.1:0-16241 GCA_903798325.1 Fraxinus xanthoxyloides | reverse complement strand
CTTGGAATTTTGGCATACAAACACATAATTACACAATTATGAATAGAAATCCACTCAATTTCTTCAATAAATAGCTCGTGAAAGTGCCTTACAAATGTATAAAAACACACTTATCAATATCCACCACCAAAAACTTCCAGCTCCATATGAATAACCTGCAAGACTACCATATTCAGAAGGGAGATACCCAAACCTGCATTGCAAGGGAGGAAACTCCCTTGCTGATCATAGTTAAACCCTTGTCCACCACCTAGCATTCCATAACGATTGCAACTACTGCTTATTCTATCTTTAGGTATAGCCCTCTTAACCTCCACCAGCTTTAGACTCAACTAATGGAACTTTTTCTGCATAACCTCCTCAACACAATCCCCCGAATCAAAAGTAATAAATCCAAACCCACTCGGCTTATGGGTCACAATATTGTACATCATAACTACATCTGTAGTCGTACCAAACTTCTCAAAATAACTCTGGAATTCTTCCTTAGTTAAGTCAGCTGACAAACCTCCTAAAAAAAAATTCTTTGGATTACCAAGATCATTGATCCCGCTATTCCTACTCCATGCTGCAATGATGAGGGTTGAGAAAGAGCAGCTAAAGGAAGGAGAAGCAGTTGATGAGGAGCACAAGAAACTTAAGAAAGATGCTACTGGGAATAAAGGTGTTTCTGGAGGTTCATGGAATAACTATGATGAGCATTCTCAAATACCTTTAGCATCTCTCCATCAAAGACAAAAGTTAAGGGCTATGATGTTGACATTGCACATTTTAGTTGCCCCAGAAACCAGTGCCAGTTATCATCATTTTCAACATCGACTATTGCAAATTCAACAAGGAAGGAACTGTCATCTGCATCAACTACAGTAACTGTTAACTAACTTTCTTGGTGCTTTGATATCAGAGAAATAGCATCCAAAAAGAAATAAAGATTCAGGATTTGGTGGTAGGGTTTACTAAGGATTGGGCTTTCAGTTTTGGGGGTGAAAGGTTTGATTTCACGCTGTCATCCCTGGTTTGGCTGAGGAGTATTTGGGGAGGGCTAGGGAGTAATAATGTGGCATTTCATTTCTGAGATGGAGAGAGTCAACTGGCCAAGTGTGTATTCTGTTAGTGGCGTAGGCAAGAATTGTTAACAGATTTTGTATGGTGAGTAATGGAATGCAATTGCAAAAAGTTCAGTGATTAATGCGATGCAAATGTAAGTACAATGAGTAAAAGATGACCTTACCCAAAGTTCGGAGTGTATCCAAACAATTAACTCGCTTTTTCCACCTCTACCTATTGAAAAACACGGCAGAAGGGATTTAGCAAAGAAATCCTTGATTCACATCAAACAAATGTTCTTCATAACAAGAATAAAAATAAACTACCAAGTTACATATCGAATAACACAAGAAAGATCAACTATTATTCTCTTTGAGAGATTACCACTTTATCTCACAGAAGGCAAGAAAATTTTCAGTTAGAATAACCGTTAAAATGGACCAAAAAAACCTTGAAAATAAAAACATAAAGAAGTATTCATACAGTTTATAAATATTTTTCATCTTTAGAAAAACTAAAAAAATCACTGATGTACACCACAGAAAACAAGACATCAGAAAACCCATATACTAGAATTTTATTTTAATCTTTACTGCCAAGAAAAAAGAATACAAACAAAAGAAAAAAAAAAAAATACAAGAACTCGAAATCAGATATTGCAAAAATAATATTAAAGTAAGCAAATTCACAAGCTCAAAAGCCTCAATACTCAAAATTTTAACCATTATAAAACAAGAAAAATGCTGCAACATCCAACATTCTTAAAAATAAAACTTGAAATTACTACCATAAGCAAAATAATAGAAAAATCACTTATACCAACAAAGATAAAAGACCCAAAAATTCAAAATTCTAACCACTTCGTTTAGCATAAAAAGTAAAACCCATGTCAAGAAAGCTCAAAAACCAAAAAAATGGAGTCTTATTAGACACGAAAGCACACCCAAAATTAGGGAAGAAATAAAGAACCAAAAATGATAAAAGTAAGTTCATTATGAAACAAACCGTTCTTCCAAGAATGTGATGTTAATATTTAAGGGCATGATTAAGAGAAGAGGATTGAGAAAATGCAACAAAAGCAAAGCCTCTGGGATGGCCACTGTTTCGGTCCTTTACAATCTCAGACCCAACCATCGTTCCATACTTGCTTAGTGTTGTTTCATAACTTCATCAGTTGTCTCCCATGATATCCCCGTAACAAATAACCTCATCTCCTCCAATTTGCCACTCGTCGACGCCTATTGCTTAAAGGAAATGTTGACAACTATTATAATTGGGAAGGAAAAAAAAAATCTAAGGGTGTGGGTGGGGGGGAGCTAAATTCGATTGCTAGGGTTTTGGATTGGGGAAATTCGAATTTCGAAGTCTATAACTTGGCGGAAAATGACTAGTAGGACTCAAAAAAGCTTTGGGGACAACTACCATTGGCCTCTAACCTATTGTCCCAAACTTTGACAAAGGAGCAACTCGGTCCTCAATCTCTCAATATAGTTGCAAGTCAATCTCCAATCATGGAAATTTTCCAAATCTTTAAGTTTTACACTTTCAAACATCCAACTTTAAAATTCTTTTAACTAATAAATAAGCCCATGTTTGACAATTATTATTAAGGAAAACAATGTTTTAAATAAAATGTCGTTAAAAAGTAGTGAAAAATTTTAAATTCACGTGCAAAATATTTTATTTTGTTAATTTGGGATTGACCATATGATAAATTTATAAATAGTTTTCACAATTACTCATTATTGAGATCAAATTGCACAACTATAATAAAAAATAGGAGATCAACTTGTTTCATTTTAAATACTAAGGACCAACTTGCCATTGAGACGATATATTGGAACTAATTATGTAATTTTATCATAATTTCTTATAAAATATTACTATGAATAGTTTTTTTCTTTTTAATCCTCTAAAAGAATAGGCTATGGAACAAAATACCACACACCAATAGCCCGAGAGGTCGAAAGATAATTTCAACTTCATTGAATAAATTCATAATGTTTGGACCTGAATTTAAAATCCAATTCTCGGGACAATCCTCGTGCATCAACTACAAATGAAATATTAGAACTGGATAATGATAAAAGCCAAGAAAAGTCGAGTCAAAATATTAGGACAGGTAAATTATAATTGATCTGAATAATACAAGGATTGAACGACTAGTCTGCAGCAAGGCCAGGTGAAGAAGAATTCACTACTGGCAACAACAATTCTCATCTTCAAGATCCAAGATATTTGGATGCTGAAACTGGATTCTGGGCCTTCAAGTTCTCAAGTACAGATTTGAAGTCGCTTTGGAAAGACATTATTGACCTCTGCCGAGATGCAAAAGCAACACTGAATTGTTTGATCTCATCTTCGAGTTTTTTCCTCCTCTGTACTTCAGCATTCAAATCCTGTAGAAAATTTTCCTTCTGATCCCTAAACTGTGCCAGCATTTGCGATGAATTGGAGACTCTTTCAAGAAGTTCATCTCTCTCTGCTTTCATAAGATTGAACTCCCTTTCCAAGCTATGATATTTATTCTCAGAAACCTCAAGAATCTTGTTATTGACAACCAACTCTGACTCCAAATCTTGGTACTTCTGTTTGATTGTTTTGATTTCATCGTCCAGATCCCTTTTCCAAGAAGCAATTTCTTCTCCCAAAGTGCCCTTATCACATTAAAAAGTGAGTCTTAAAAGACAAATAGTATCCAATTGTTAGGATGGAGAAAAATAACAAAATTGACGAGCAAGATCTTGATACTTGCAACCAGGCAGCTACCTTATGCTTGCTGCTATACGGAAAATCCTCCAAATGTTCATCCTTGATTTTTGGTGCATCTGATAATACCAAGAATGAAATCGAGCTATTCAACCTCTTCCGAAGCATAGTGCATTGTTCTTGTATTGAATAATTGTTTATATGGGATCTCTGGCCATCCATAGCCATAGAAAAATGAGCTTCCAGAGTTGAAAACAAGCTTAAACCTATCTCACTTGTTGTAGAGAGTATTTCAGCAGTTGCAGATCTTTCATCAGCTACAAAATCCTGCTCAGGAGAAAGATCGCAAGGAGAGTACTTACTGTTTCCGTAAACTTTTCCCAACAGCCAAATTTTCAAAAATAGATATATTTGGCAGTCACCTGTAAAACTGAAAGAATGTCCTTGTAAACGTCTTTGCAATTTGCCACGGACTCAAGCAGGGCTCGAGGAACTTCTGGAATTAGCAATGCCTCTTGCTGGAGTTCAGATATTTCTTTAGCTAACTGGTTGTTTAATGACACTTGTTCCGTATGTTTCATCTGAAAATTATATGTTAAACGCATAAGATGGAATGCAAATACAAAGCTGAACTTTCAATGGGCTGCATTGGATTAAGCCTCTTGGCTACGAATCACATTAAGTTATGGTAAAATTAGACTGGCCTTGAATTCATCTCTTTCCTCGATAACAAGTTGTAATTGTCTATGTAGATTTAGCATCTCTTGATTGTGATTCTCTGCCGAGAAGTCCTGGTAGAGAATATTAACGAGTTAAAGCTCATCACATTAAAAATAATAATAATCACCTATCAAAATTAGAGGAAAGCGGTAACTGATGAGATCAACTAATGGCATGCTGTATTTTTGTGCAAGTTAAACACAGAAAATCACAGGATTGACAAAGTTGCTTAAAAACACAGAACTCATAAAACTACAGAAATGAGTGAAGTGACATTTTTCTTCAGATCCAAAGATTTAAAAGCAATAATGATGCAGTACCATGTAACAATCAATCTCAACTGTGTAATAAGAGAAGGGAAATACAAGAGAGGGGGGAGGGGGGGAGAAATAGAGAAATATGAGGATAATGAGGGGGGAAGGGAGAGAAAACAAGTACAAGACCCACATTATATCAGCACACATAATATGTCACATTCTTGGACATGACAATATCTTTGTAGTTGATTTAATGCAATGCAAACTGCAGAAAGACAAACGCTTATCAACAAATTCAATCATTTGGACGAATAGTTACCAATCAGACTAATTATCAAATTCTGCTAATAATTCTACTTCTTTAAATTGAGCTATTACAGCACATGCTTTACTTGGAGAGTAGCTGACTAGCCGATATCCAACTTTTCAACCATGGTCAAACAAAAGTAAAACTGTCTTATATTATAGAATCTTCAGCTACAGAATTGATGCATGAACATTGCTTTTATTACTCAAAACATAAAACCTCAGAAACGCATTATTAACCACAAGGTGGACCCAATAAAGAATAAGAGTACATGTATCAGAATGATGCTTGATGGAAACCAATAAAACAATGTTAAATTTGCAGTGCTTACCTCAACAGACAGAAATGAATGAGCTTTCCTTGCTGGAGTCATATTAAGTGCATCAAGGTCAGCTACATAACCTTTATTCATTTTCATCCACGTGTCTTCATCAGCAAAGTCATTACATGTATCCGGAAGTGGACTACAATCTGGCTGCCTAGAGTACTGTGATCGCTTAAATACAAAAGCATTGGGAACTGTTTTAAAACATGGTGTACTAAAGGCGTCTTCTTGGCAGGTAATGTGACTGTCATTGCTTTCCTCTCCAAGGCTTCCTTTGCCAACATTCTGAGCTCCAAAACCAGTTGTAATATTAGTGATGAATCAAAGAAGTTGGTCAGAGAATCAGTTGAACGACATGCTTAGATTAAACCTAGAAGAAAGCCCCGTGTGACAACCAAGGTATTAAAATGAAATGAAAGTACTAAATTATAGGACCGTAATGGAAGACGCCAGAAATAGCCCAAGTTTTACCCTCTCATTTGTTTTTAACAGGCAAAAGATTACTTACTAATTCTTATCCACAATAATAACTCTATTGGCAATAACAACAACAATATCTCCTGCTATGATGTTTAATTAAAGAAAAGAAACTCGGGGAATGTTGCATGGCAAATAGAACATGTGAGCTGTACTGGCTTCCACCACATTCACGATAATGCGGCACCAAAAAGATTAAGTTTATAATGCTTTCGTATCCAACTGTCCGATTTTGGACTCTAGTATGAAGACAGCATCTTTTTTCAATTACATCTGTCCCAAGACCGTCACAACCTCACGGGCCTGACTTGGTGATAACTTAAAGAGTTTGTTTTGGAGAGATTTTTCCAAGTGAGATGAATTTATTTATTTATTGGAGAATGTGTAGTTAAAATGTAGGGATAAGTTATGCGTCCCATAGAATGTGTAGTAGAAAATGATTTTGGGGAAAAATTATTTTCAAAAAACCTCTCCCAAACAAGCTCTTAGTTTTGATCCTTCTGGCTATTGACCCTCTTGAAATGAAAAAAGAGGTTACGGTTTGCAAATACATGATAATTGGTTTTAGTGAATGCAGGGTAAACCTTAGCTTAGATGCGTGGCAATTGGCAACAGGTAACAGATTATTTCTGCCAAAATGGCTTCAGATGTTGATGGTTTCATAGAAATGACGGAAAACAGATCAGAATTAGAAAAATCCAAGACCATCCTACCAAGCGATATTTTAAAGAAGTGACAGTAGTACTCCATTGGCAAAGGAAAAAGAGATACATAGTGAAGTGTAAAAATGATGGCAACAATATCTACCTGGTTGCTAAGATTATCGATTTTTATTTGTTGCTCCCTGATGCATTGATCACGCTCTTTATGTGATCTCCTTTCCTCTTCTAATTCCATAGCAAGCTTCTCCCGCTCTAACTCATACTGATGGATGGAATAAGAGCAACTACAGTGATGAATGACATCAAAATGCTGGTAACTTGACAGAGTATGGGGAAAGATTTACCTTCAGCATATCATTCCTCAGTTTCAAGATTTCTTGCTCTAATACTTCCGCATGTGATCCCTGAGAAAGAAGTATTAGCATGTTTAGGATGTTCTCAGTTCTAATGCCCAATCAAACAAACAGTATGCTCACCTGAAGTTTCAAGCGTAGCTCCTCTATTTCAAGTTTTTGTCGCTTTAATAGAGCTGCATCAGTTAGTATCTGAAAGACAACAAACAATAATGAGCTCTATAGTCATTTCATATGAAGAATCTAAAATTAGCCCTTAAGAACACACATGAACAAGTAGTTTTAGCAAAAGAATGCTTCAAAAGTTATTACATCCCAGGCACAAAAAACAAAGCAAGAGTCCAAATGAATCCTAATTTAGTAAAAGGTCCATCAATTGATCCAAACATTAAGTGACAAATTTCATTAAACAGATCAGACAGTTTTGTAAAGTTTTAATTGAAAATTATAAATATACTCATTGGATGCCGTGTTGAGCCAGACAGCTAAAAAATATATACAGTTCCCTCATTTATGTTCATGCCCAAACAGAGAACCTTTTCTGTCTTGAAGAAGTAACATTAATATTTATAAGCATTCATTTTAATGAATTATAAAAACAAGAATGTTGAAGTTGAGGACTTCTTATATGCCATCATAATCAATCAAGTGGACCATATTTTCAAGGTTTCAGTGTAGTTCAGAATTTAACATCGTTCTTCTATTAAATTCAAACTGCAGTCAATCCTAGACTTCACTGCATGAAGTGATATATAAGGAATCACGTTTATCCAAACTTTAAGACTTTACAATCAGCCAGTTAGTTGACCATTAAAGTCACAAATCAATGGCATTGAGGAAAAATAAGCATCAACATATGAATCAGAAATACTGGAACATAATGCATTAATGACAAGTATGCAAGATATAATGTTCAAATTATTAGGTATTGTACAACAATTCACAAAGTAAAATAGAAATTTAAGATGCTTAAGGAAGTAAATGTCTTGAAATCGTAAACAGACCTCATTCACTTGAACGCAGTTGGTAATCCGTTTTGCTCTGCTAGCAAAGTGAAGAGTTCCCTTTGTTTCCTCTAAGTGAACCTACTTGCAATGTTTGACATCAAACCTTATTGTTGGGATTGATATGAGAAGTATTATAATACAATTAACAATTGAATACCTCTTCTGGTGCCAAGGTACAGATTATTGAAGTTTTCGCATTACCACCAAGTGCAGGTTGAAGTATACGAGTAAGCTTACTATCGCGATAAGGAACATGTCCCCTGTGTATGGAAATTGATTAGTCAATAAACTGTTGTACTGTTATATATAAACAACAGTAAATATGCAAGTACCTTTGCTTTGCACCCTCAATTAGTTTGTTAATCACATTGCCAAGAACCATCAAGCTCTTGTTAATGTGCTTTCCTTCCTTTAAACGAACTCCACCAGCTCCAGTTTTAGCAACTCTTTCAGAACCCGCTAAGTCAACTAAGTTCTAGTTCCAAGGTGAACAGATAACAATTTAGTAAAAAGATGAAATGATATGGTAAGAAAAGTGAACCGAAAAAATAGCAGGCACATCCGAACTAACGCAATACAGATACAGAAATATGCTACTTTCCAAATTTATGCGCCAACAAAAAAAGATAATTAATAATTAATGCCAACATAAATCAATAGAGAGAGAGAGAGAGAGAGGATTGGAAGGTATATGTTTCATTATACAAAAAACATATTTTCAATGAAGAAAGAGGATGAAACATTGTATACTCATGACCTCAAGGTAATTGAAAATCTGAACAATAATTGCAATGCTACAGTAGCTAGGACACTATCCAACTTATGTCCAACTACAGTAGCGGATCAAAGACATCTCTATTTTCCGCATACTGGAGAGTACAGATATATATTGAACTGTTTTGATGCTTAAAATTAGCAGATATGCAAGTGATACGGATGCATGAAGGTCTTAGGATTATAGCTGCTTCCCAGACTAAACACAAGTACGGTGTTTTAGAAACTTGTTATAAGTGAATGTCTCGAAAACCCTGGACTATTCACTTAGAACTGTATCTATTTTTTTTTTTTTAAGAACCCAATTGGTAAAACCATAGTTATTAAACTCAAACCGGACAGGTTGTCCGACCGTAAAACCTGGTGAAACGGACCCTAGTCCGGTCCGGTCAGCGTAGTTGGACCAGTGGGCTGTTGAACTGGTATTGGTCTAGTTGAAACAGCTGGGTTTTGCTCAAACTTGGTTTAAACCGTATGGTTTTTTGCAAATATTAAGAACCATGGACCTCAGGCTTGCTAAAGTGTCATGGTTTTCCACCGCACTAATCCATTCCTTGGCATAAATTCTGTCTACAAATGTATATAAACAATACCATATTTTTAGATTATAATACAACATTTTTGATATTTATTTGTCTTTATATGAAAAAGTTATATAGATCTCATATTTAATTTTTGAAAAAGAAATGTGAGAATTTATCATGTTCCAATTAATAAATGATTTTTTTAAATTAGAATCTACTTTAACTTTTAAACTTATAATAGTTATATATATGCCATTTATAAAAGAAAAATTATTTCGTTTCACTTTTGGACCCGACAATAACCGGTCGAGTCAATAACGGAGCCGGGTATGATGACTGTGGGTAAACCATGGTAAATCACAGCCAATAGGACTATAAAATTCGTATATGAACTAGGAATTGATCTTAGAATAGCACATAGAGTAAGATTCAAACCAAGACAGAGACACGAATTGCATCATGTGAACTTGAACTATTATTCAAACTGTTGTCCTTTCCCTTGCTTTCAATGACCTGGTTTACGAAAAAATAGGATAAATTAATGAGATCTACACAAGGTAAAAGAAAGTAACAAATCCTAACCAAAGATCTTGAGAAGTTCAAGTGCATACCATCCTAAAAACTGTATGAGATCTACTACTACGAGCATTCATGTTAGTCTCACCAAAATGTCTATTAACTGAAAGAAGCATATACAAACAAGTATCAGTAAATTATACATGAAAAGAAGGTAGAAAAGGTAGCATAATAGCATAACAATTATTTCAGTTTCATTATTTTCAAGGATCAAACCTTCTCCAAGTTGAATAAGGTCAAGTACTTGATCGGCACTGTTCACTATTTCCTCCCTCAGTCCTGCAACAAATACTCCACGCTGGAGAGGAACAGCTATCAACGTCTTTGTAGTCGAAAAAACTTGCGAGGGCATTTCAAATAATCTGTCAATAGCCTACCTCCAAACTCTCGTGAATTTGCAGTTTCTGATTTTCCACAGCAAAAAGATCATTGATGTCTTCATTATAAATTTCCATATAGGAAACTCTAACCAAAAACTCCCTATCGGTTGTCTGAGAAGACAAGCAAAGAAAGTCTATCTAAATCCATGTATACTTACGACTGTGGAAATACAACTTCAGTCAAGTCAAGCAAATGGTGATAATACCATCTCAATTTCTGTAAATATATCTTTTACAGCCCGGTGGATAATTCCTGGATCTGTTTCTGAACCATTCATGGTAAAAGTCTTGCCGCTACTTGTCTGTCCATACGCAAATGCAGTTCCTGCATATAAAATTATTACAAAATAAACAAAATTTGAAGTTTAGATCTCTACTTAGTCCATTAAAAGAAAATACACCTAGGGGAAAAATGAAGAAGAAAACAGCAACTCCATTGTATATAGATACCTTACAGGATCCACTTTGACTATCACAAAATTTGTTAGAGTAAGAAAATTAACATCTAGATAACATAAACTGAGTAAGAAGAATAATCTCTACATAACATAAACTTTGAACGTTAAACGTTTTAGTATCTATTGCATTAACATGTTAATATTTAAATCAGCAATGCTTTGAGTGAACAGAAACAACAGAATGTATGAATAAGTTATGATCATCATCTCACTTCTATTGCTATCAAATAAAAATATTTAGCAGTCATTCAAATCTCTTGCCAAGCTCACTGTATCTGAGTGGATGATGGACCTTCTGCTGAAATTGCCAATTTGGTAGAGAGCTAATAAAATATATTACCTTTATCTCCTCATAATTCTTTAATTAGGACCTTAGATGACATCCCATTTATATGTTAGCAGAAGATGTACTAATCTCTTATTAGCACAATAACTTAGGAGGCCGAGGCACAAAACTACTTTGCCTGGAACAAATTGTATGCTATCCTTGGTCCTTGGCAACAAATGTCTTTAACAGTTAGTTTGACAAAGGCTTTGTAAATTGTAAATACATTTCTAGCTTTGAAAGCCTACCACCCACTCGCACCCAACATAACAATAAGCCATCAAAAATATTTAGCGTCATCTAGGTTTAATTTGTAGAAGTACCCATCCCCAATAACAAGGGGGAAAGGAAAAAGAAGATAAAGTATAAAAAGGGTTGATTTATCTAAAATATAAGAAATGAAAAAGCATAATATAAATCAACTGCGTGTAACAATAAGCAAATGTTATAAATTCAAGCCTTGCTATGTCCATTTACGAAAATTGTGTACCTATTCAAACGTTCTTGACTTCAGACACAAATAAGGTCAAATCGGAAAAAATATTGAGTTCAAATCTTAATCTTGGCCAAATAAAAGGAAAAGAGAGAAATAAAACCAAACCATTGAATCCTTCAACAGCTGCATGTATAATGTCCTTGATTAAAAGCTCATATACACTACTGTTACGGCAATCCTGGTCGAAAACATGATCTGAAAACAACAGTTTTGAAAAAAAAAAATGAAAACCACTCTAAAAATTTCTGAACTATCAAACTAAGCCATTCAACATACCAAAAGCAAAGGAAACGCCAGAAATGGGGGTGCCCCGAGATTTGTGAAGAGAAATGCGATTGTTTTCCACTTCCCAGTGGAACCCATTTCCATTTGGGGTTTCTTCGTTCACTGCTGGTCTCAATCTCACTGCTACGCAAATCTTCTCCATTTTTACACGGTCGCGCTCGCACAGATGCACACAGTGTTTGCTTGTTTGGTCTGATTTCAAAAAATGGGATCGGCCAACGGGCGGGATATAATTGCAAATCGAAAATTATTGAATGGACGGAGATGCCCTTCTTATTTTGAGATCTTCCCATACGAGTACGAGTAGATGTGCTGATGAAAGTTAGATGACACTTTGAGTCCCATTTTTAATGATATCCATTTATTTATTTTTAATTACATATTCTTTCAATAAAATAATTTACATGTAAATTCAATTTGTTTTTTTATTTTAACCACTTATTCTTTAAAAGAATAACCTTTTCACAAAATAAGGAATTTTACTACAGTTACATTAAATTTGACATTATAGATGACATTGTTTGATATTGAAACACTTTTAAATTATTGATTTTAACAATACTTGAAAATAATTTTTCACACATCACACAATATCATTCATATTCACTGACTTGGGCAAGTTTGGGCCGAGCCTACAAGCTTTGTACAAGCTTTTTGTTTTTAATAATTGAATGATAGATAGAGACGAATAAAATTCATAAATGTTAGTACCATATTTTATTTTATTTTGTTGACGCAGGAAAGTACCATATTTTAATTGTATGAAATGTTTATAACATTTAATCTTTGTCACACTTATGTTATCAACCTCTTTCATCAAATGATTATTTTCAACTTTTCATTAATTAACATATCTTTTTAGCAGTTATGGTTTCTATACAAAAATTCAGTTAAGGAGTAGAATATTTTTTTGGCCCTTGAATTTTAAAATATATAAACAAAATAACAAGTATGAAATTGCTACTAAATATGCGTCCCTCATTTTAATGTACAGAAACAAAATTTTGGATGAAAACGTCACAAAATGTACTAATTGATGAAAAGGATGAGGACTTATCTATAGACATAAATATGATAATAAATTAAAAGTTGAGGACTTTAATGCAATTAAAATATTGTGCATTTATTATAAAAATGTGATGTGAATATAACGGGGTGAAATACTTATGATCCACCTTAAATTCTAGGTTTACAGAAGGACTCCATTTACATGTCCACGTGTTCTTAAACATTTGCACCTGGGTCGTCGAAGCACAGTTTAGTAAATAGATGCTTTGGCCACGGAGGCTTCCCAAGCAACAACATAAGCATAACACTTAGGATGTGTTTGAGCCATATTATTTTGAAATAATGTATTCTCCAATAGTAGATTGATGGAGAATGTGTGGTTAAAAAAGAAAAAAAAAGTTATTGATGTGATGAAAAATATTATTTTATTGAATAATGTGTGGTTGAAAATAAGTAGAAGAATGAGAATAAAAATCTTAGTTTAGCCCAAAAGGATTAAAACGCCCCTAAAAGCCTATAAGTAAGGCCATTGCACAAAGGAAAAAGGGGTTAAAAATTGATATCCGAACTTCCACTCTAAAAAATTGCATCGAATTATAATACATCATAAGTTAAACCTCTCAGAAATAACAATTATCTCCAAAACGAGAAAACAATTTTTGGCCAAAATCATGACAGAATTGAACTCTCTTTTTTTTTTTCTCTCTTTACAACAATACTTGGTATCCAAAACACATCCCATAATCCCCAAAAAATAAAAACCTTGGCCAAATTTGGAGGAAAAAAAACCACATGCTTTAAAGAATAATTTTATTTTTTGAGGTTAATGGTTTGATGTCATCTATGGGAATTCCTAGTGCAACTATGAGAAGAAAACATGTGAAGAACAACAAAACCAATACAGGGGAATGGATCGAAAAATGATGGAAAATGGAAGAAATGTAGGACGACAGTCCTGCTATCTCAAACATGGAAAAACACACGAGCGATTGCAAACTGTTGACATACAAAAATGAAGCCCAATTAAATGGTCCAACTAATGAAACTCAATTAGGAAATTCGAATGATAGGCCCAAATGAGACCCTGTAAAAACCCAAGGTGTAGTTATGTAGCGAAGGCCCATCATCGCTCAATCTTGCAAGACGGTCAAGATCTGGGCGAGTATAGTGTCTTGTTTTTATTTAAAGCAACGGTTTTTGAAACAGTTAATGAGCAATCTTATCACATTCCACGATCCAAAAATCTTGGTTGCAAGCAGTTAAATGATAGGAGTAATGGCAGCAGTTAAAAACGGTAGTTTTTTGACAAGTCATTCATTATAGAGAAAGTGGGTAGTTATAAGACGATGAGCAATTTTCTAACGGTTCTACAAGAAAAATTGTCAGATGAGTATAAAAGAGAAAATAGAACATAGAAACAGACTCGAATCAAAACACTCTTAAACAAAGAATTATGTAATTTCGTTTCTTTTAGTTCTTCTTGTTAACTTTCAATTACTTTGCAAATTCGGTGTGCTTGTGTCCCTTGGAGGCATTTCGCTTCTTACAAATTATAATCTTCATAAATAAAGCACATCTCATTGGGATTTTGTCTCGAGAGGTTGTTGTTCCTTACACAATTATCTGAATCTTCTTTTAATTGTTAACGAGACTCGATTTCCACGCGAAACAATTGGCAAGCCCAGTGGAACGGTTTGGTATTTGAAGATACGAAAAGTGAAGCAATATGCCTCATAAAAACTCTGATAAGGAGCCGCAAGCCAATGAATAGTCCAATCTATGATTGAACGATATAAGGAGCAGCAAAGTACTCCATGAACAGAGGGACAAAGTCAAAGTCATTACGAGTTAATGACAGAATTGAGTACTCGAACCATGCGTGCATTGCTTGGTGAACTCACACAAGATGTCGTTGAATAGGTAAATTTACAAAATGTTCATAATATGGAAAGGTTTACTCAAAATGGAGATGTACATTATGACAACATGGCCAAACAACTAAACACTTCGAATGGAATCATGAATAAGTTAATGGGCTAAATTTGTCAACCAGTTATGCCAAGTATAGGGAATCACTTTCAAGGCAAGACGATTGTGTGACATAATTCCCCAAACCTGGGTCCGAATCAAGAAATAGAACCACCTTTTAGACCATCTACTTCAAACCGGGGTAGTGGAATAGCAAATTTGAATAGTGGTAATGTAGTATCAAACCTGGGGGGTAACCCAAATGCAAGAGACAATGTCCAAACCAATGGGCAGAACACCCTGCGTGTTAATGATGGCGGAAATACTTAAGCTAACGGTAATAATGGTTTAAATAACAGCGTTTTTTTCCACAAATCAAGGACCAAACATTAGGCCTCAAGTAATTCTACCAATAAATCAACCTATAGGAGTTCCATATGATTTCAAGAATATCCAAAATTCTTTACCAATGTCATACATCGATAGCCGCCTAAACTCTTCAAGTGACACAACCATAAATAAAGCATAAAGGGCTTTTACTATTCTTGTTACACACATCCAAATTAGCCTTAGACCAAGTTAGAAATATCGGTAGGGGTAACTACACCTGCAATAGTGATAGTAGGGACATCCCCACCATTCTAAACACTCACCCAAAGCCGTTCATTCATAGACTTAAGGAAAGCACTAATTCTATCATTCCAATGAGCATAATTACCGCCATCAAAATAAAGAGAAACAGACAATGACTATATCATCTAGGCAATTAGGGTCAAGGATCACAAATAAGACTCTAATATTATTTGAAAGTTTTTAATTACTTAAATATTTAGACCTAACATGCGGAATTACACAATTAAAAGCAACAATTCACTTTTTAATTATTTCTAGATGGTTAATTAATCACTTCAATTTACCATATTTTGAATTACCAAAGTTTGTAATTTGAAATATGATAGCAGCAAAGAACACCAAATCGATCACAAAGAAAACCTTTCATAAATGATTGAAAAATTCGGACATTTTGCCATCAATAATTCACTATAAACAAAACAACTTACAGTATGGTCCGGACCCAACTAACATTTAGTCCTCTTCTGATCTTCTTTTTTTGTAATTACCATTGATCCTACTGGATTGTGTGTCCCTCACACTGGATCTCGAATCATGGTATATCACATTGACTCTTCTGGACTGCATGCTCCTCACACGAACACCCGATCCTTGGTATATTACCTTAGCCCAAATAGACTGCATGTTTTTGCACCAATTCTCGATCTCTGGTATCGTTTATCTCCAATGGATTAAGTGGTTTGGTGTTTGTACAAAAAAAACGTGTTTTGATTGTGGTTTAATGTAAAGGTTTATACCTTGATCAAGAAATCAAAGTTTGGATGAATTTATGGCTCAAATAATGGTAGTTGAATATTGAAATCAATTAATGTGTTTTGGATCTTCAAATGAATGACCTCTGTTGAAAAATATGATTGAACACTGTGACATTCTCCCCTTAATGTAATTAATATTTATTACTATTTTTTTTTTCTTTTTATCTCTCTATTTTATTATATTATTATATATAT
>CAIGRL010121600.1:0-13551 GCA_903798325.1 Fraxinus xanthoxyloides | reverse complement strand
ATACCGAAAATCATAAATGCCCTCTGGGAGCTAATAAGAAGCTTTATTATTCCATATATTGGAGGAGCAGACTACAAAGAAGGTGGTCTTCTTCGATTACTTAGGGTGATTGGCTTGTTAACTGCAGGATTACCTGCTCATTGTCCCCAAGATTATGTTAATGCTACTAGATTGGGACCATCAGGTGTTTATCTTAATTAAATTTCCTAGCTCGATCGATATAATAACCATAAAATGAATGGAAATTGTTCTGTTCATTAGAAATTAAGCTAGAAGAGATTGGTGAATATTCGTACTCTAATATAGTTATTTGTCTTTGAATCTTGAATAAAGACATATGATAATTTTGTAATCAATTTTTATATAAATATCTTCCATCCTTCCATGTTAAGAATTGTTAATTTCTTCGGTAAAATTCATGCTTAAATTACATTCAAACAACATTTTGCGTACTAAAAATCGGACAGAGTTTTGATCTACTGGAACTAAATATATGAAAAGGAGAAATGTAGAAAATGATTATTTAACAGAGGCAAGAGTTCAAAATTTTCTCCTACAATGATAAAGCCCTGTGCAGGCACCGTCTTCTCCCATGATGGTTGGTTCACCTACAACCTCGTCCATCTCAAAAGGTCCAAGTGGAAGCCCAAGAATACGGGTGCCTCCACAGGCAGCAAAACGAGACACGCTTCTTTATTGTCAAAAAAATCTGCCAAATACTCTCAACCAGTCGCATCCAAAATAAGAGATCTATATTCAGATACGAGTATTTAAATGGGATGACATAATGCGTATCCATGATAAATAATTTCAATCGATATGTTCAATGCATATTAAGCAAACATGTAAAAAATGATTTACTCGTTGGATGTTCAGTTCTAATCAAAAGAGTAAATGGAGGGATTATTCTAATTGACTTCCTCAACTATTTAAATTATTTTCACAAACTGATTTTTATTTTATTTGAATCAAAAGTTCATTCTACATTAAGTAAGAATTCTACAAACATTCATATAAGATTTTTATTACGGATCGGAGAGCAATTCTTGCCTTGTACTAGAACCAAATTGATAATCCAAAGGAGAATCGTGATGTGAATTGAACGCAAGATAACGAAAATAATGAAATTAACAAGGACACCAAGACTTATGTGGGGAAAAAACCACAGGCAGAGAATGAGAAGTTTACCATAATCAATAGCAATTGTGTTTACAATATCAAGATCTCAGTACCCTCAATTGAAATCTAAACTCTCGAGTTCTAAAGATGTTGAATATAAGGTAGAAATACAACAATGTTGAGATTAACTCGTCATGGTGGCACCTAGGCACCGAGGTCGACGCTACAGTACATGGGGTGAATTTTGTAACCGAGGCATCGACGCTACGACGCAAGGCCTCTGTCTCCATCCTGTTGTACGGGAGCTGCGGCGTAACAATCTTGGCGATGCGGCGCCCACTTTCGGTAAATAATACCTCTGAAGTTTTCTTTTTTTTCATCTTAGAGTTCTTTTCCAAACTAAACTCTTGTTTGTGCAAAAACCACCAGCGTACGAGATCGTTGACAAATAATACGTAATGAGTTAAGAGTTATCGTCCCACATGGAATAAATTTCAATCAAGTGTATTAGTTTTTATTCAAATTCAAATTGAACAAACAAAATAAAATTGTATTTGATAATTATTCTACAAAAACTTGTAAAATTTGAATTTTGTATTTATATGGAATTAGTGTATTGGATTACGAATTCGCCTATTATTATTTATTTCAATTTTCAATTACGTAGCTAATAGCATTCATGCATTCTTGACAATCGATAATTCTATTATAATTAATTCTCTTTTTGAAGATAAATTAAATATATTCTAATCACGACCCGAATCTATTCTTAGTCCGAATTCGAATGAATATAATGCATTAAACTTTAGATTATCTCAAAAATTGCACACGTGATAAATATTATTCCTAATATTTATTGTACACATGTTAATAAAAACAATGTTCTATACCTATTGTGAACTTTACAGCACTACAACAAGCAACTATATATTTAATTAGTGATCAAGCAATCAAATAATAAAATTATGTATGCAAGATTAATCTAGAAAAATACGAAATTAACTAACTACTTGTCTTGAACTAAAAATAAATAATAACATGTTTCATCTTCATCCAATATATAAAAAGATTTACCCTAACATGATGTTATGTAAATTACATAAAAAGATTTGAAAAAAAAAATCACCTGGAATGAAAAACAATGAATGAAAAGTAAACAATCAATTTCTTCTTCGTTAAGCTTCAACTCGGACTTTAAATCTTCAATCTCTTGTGTTAATTGCCTTTGAATCTTATGATAGCCTCCTTCTTGTGGTGAAAAATAGGATTTGATATGTCGTCTTTCATTCACGCCACCCCTTCTAGGTCAAATAATATGTTGAATTTGATTTTCATAAGAATTGGATAATACAAGTTGCAAAAATGTCCTGGCGCACCACCGTCCATTGATTTTTCATTTATTGTACTTTGATTCCTGAATTTCATTCTTTAGTAATTTTGGTTCTTTCTTCGTATTTTCTTGATCCTCCATCTTCCAACTCCATCTAATTGATTCCAACTTCTCTCCAATCATTAATACTAGGTCTGAGCCAACTCGTAGCACTTTGCGATTCAATCCCTAAACTTTGGATTAAGTCCACTTTAGCCAATTTTCCGCTCCTTTTGTCCAATTCCATCGTTTTTCATCGAGATGCACTTATTAAACAAAATATATACAAAATTAAGCCTCAATTCATTTAACGTAAAAATAATTGCTCTAGTTTAACGCTGCAGATAAGTTTATAAAATACAATTATCAAACACCCCCAAATTCGAATTGTTCGTCCTCAAACAAAATAAAACTTAACTACACAAAATTTCATAACTAACTTGGTTAGATAATTATCTTTTTGCCTCAAGATTGGACTTTTAGAGTTGAAACTATAAACTTTTTCAAAATCACAATGTTAAATCAATCTCTACTTATTCAATGCAAAATTGACGCGCGTGCGTGTGTGTGTGTGAAGATTCGTGTAAAGCATCACAAAGTCATAAATTAATTTAATTCACGACCTTTTTATGGCCAAATGTTTACTTTCTTCGCACCAAACTTCATTCTTTTCACTCTTTCTCCCAGGTGTGATATAATGTTGAATTTTTAATATAAAACTAATCTTCACACTCTCTAGTTTGGTTCAATTTTACTAATTGCAACTCAACACACAATAAATGCGGATTCTCCTTATTTTTGATTGCTTCAACCTCTAAAAATCAATTAAGCTAACAATTCGTTGTCAAAAGTCTAATTTTCTCAAATGAGTGTTTGAAGCTTACTCAATACATGTAGCATTTTTTTTCATCTTTTGTGTAGACTCCTCTCCATTAAGTTTTCTAAATGATCCTTATAACAAAACTTTCAACTGATGACTCTCAAGTCAGATGACCATAGGGCACCAAATTTTTAGAGACCCGTGCAGGCTTAATCACTCGAGTTATAAATGTTACAAAGAGAAATTTCACAATAAGATGACACCATATATTTTTTTCTTTTATTATCTGTGCAATGTCCCTTATTAAACACTCATTCTCAATGTCTCCCTATAATAGCTCAATCACCCCAAACTACTTAAAATTGATTTAAGAATGTATAATATAATGGTTGTTCAGGTCATACATCTATGGTCCATTATTTTCGACCTACTCAACAATATGAATCAAATATTTTTCTTCATAATGCAAAACATAAATCTCTTGTTCAAAAATATCAAATTCCACATAAATAAGTAAAAACTACCTTAATATATAACTTATCTATAATTTATAGTCCAACTGCATGTTCCAACATATACATCATCGTTAGCAGATTGTCTGACCCACAAAAGAATGCAAAAATACATAAAAAGAAGTAATAAAACTGAAGTTTATAAATTTTTTGTTTTTTTATATTTTTTTTCACACAAGCATGCAAAAAAGTCAAAAGACTCTGATCTGCTGTACATAGCCTCACCTCTTGTATTTAATTGGTGATCAAACAATCAAACAATAAAATTATGTATGCAAGATTAATCAAGAAAAATAAGAAATTAACTAACTACTTGTCTTGAATTAAAAATAAATAATAACAAGTTTCATCTTTATCCAATACATGAAAAGATTTAGCCTAGCATGATGTTATGTAAATTACACAAAAAGATTTGAAAAAAAAAAATCATCCGGAATGAAAAATAATGATTGGAAAGTGAAAAATAATTTTTTCTTCGTTAATCTTCAACCCGGACTTTGAATATTCAATTTCTTGTGTTAATTGCTTTTGAATCTTGTGTTAGCCTCCTTCTTGTAGTAAAAATAGGATTTGATATGTTGTCTCTCGTTCACACTGCCCTCTCTATGTTAAATAATAGGTTGAATTTGATTTTCATAAGAATTTGGATAAAATAAGAAAGATGGACCGTTTAGGCCCAAAAATGGCATGCGCGCACCATTCATTAGTTTTAGGCTCGGTAAATAAAATTAATGCCCCCGCGCACGAGAGGGAATTGGCCTATGTGCGCACGTCTTTATACAATTTTCTATTCGTTGCACTTTGGTCCCTAAATTTCATTCTTTAGTAATTTTGGTTCTTTATTCGTATTTTCTTGATGCTTCATCTTCCAATTCCATCTAGTTGATTCCAATCTCTCTCCAATCGTTGATACTAGGTCTGGATCAACTAGTCGCACTTTGTGATTTAGTCTCTAAACTTTGGATTAAGTCCACTTTAGCCAATTTTTTGCTCATTTAATCAAATTCCATTGTTTTTTATCGAGATGCACCTAACAAACAAAATATATACAAAATTAAACCTCAATTCATTTCAAATAACAATAATTACTTTAGTTTAACGTTACAGATAAGTGCTTAAAATACAATTATCAACTCTCAATCCTTGATAAAATTTGATATTTATCAATTAGGATTATCAAACCAAAATTCCTTAAATTTCATTTATCCAACTAAACATCAAATTAAAAGGAGTTTGGGTCATAGCACTACAAATCTCCACTTTAAACCAAATATTAACACATGGATCCAAAAAACACATCTTCAAGTAATTACCACTCCACCTCTTCCAAACAAGTTCTAATGGATTAAATCAATAACAAACACCAACTAAGTTCAGACAGTGCTCAAACTTCGCAATGGAAAGTGATTTTGTTATCATATTAGTAGGATTACCCTTGGTATCAACATTGCTCACTACAATATCACTACTAGCAATCACATCACGCACAAAATAATACCTCACATTAATGTGTCTAGTCCTTTCATGAAACATCTGATTATTATTCAGAAAAACAGAACAATCACTATCACAATACACTGTAGAAATCTACAAGTCTTCACTGATTTCATCAATAACCTCCTTTCATGCCTCTATAATGGTCATGTACTCTACCTTTGTTGTAGACAAAGATACTGCATTCTACAAAGTAGGTTTTCAGCTGATAGCAAAGTCTCCAAGAGTAAACATATACCCGGTAAGTGATCTCCTCTTATCAAGATTCCCTACATATTCTAAATCCACATATCCTATGACTCCATCTGTATTTCTACCAAAATGCAGGCAAGCATTAGAAGAGCCCCTCAAATATCTGAATATCAACTGCATTACTAGCTAACGTTCCTTGCCAGGATTTATCATGTATCTACTAACTACATATGTTAAATCTGGTCTTTTACAAACCAAAACATATATAAACGAAACAACTGCATTAGAATAAAGAACCCGAGACATATAATCAATGTCTTCATCTGACTAAAGGGACATAAGCCAAATGATAATTTAAAGTGGATAGCTAAGGGAGTATTGATAGTCTAATTATTCGGCATATTAAACCTTTGAAGCACCTTCTCAATATATCACTTCTAAGTCAAATACAATATTTCAGCCTTCCTATCCCTCAAAATTTTCATTCTAAGAACTTTCTTTGCTACAACCAAGTCTTCCATCTCAAACTCTTCACAAAGCTGAGCTTTCACTTTTCTGACCTTTACTTTATCCTTAGTTGCTATAAGTATATTATCAACATATAACAACAAATATATAATCAATCCACCATCTTCCTTTCTAAAGTACAACAACTATCATAACTACTTCTAATGAAATTATAAGTATTTATGAATGAATTGAACCTTTTATACTACTGTCTCGGTGATTGTCTCAATCCATATAATAACTTATTTAACAAGCACAAATAGTTTTCCTTTCCAAAAACTATAAAACTCTCAGGTTGTTGCACGTAAATGCTCTCTTCAAGTTCTCCATGCAGAAACGGTATCTTGGCATCCATCTGCTCAAACTCCAAGTCATTTACCACAACCCTAAGTAAAGTTTTAATTGAGCTATTTTTTTTTTACTTGTGAGGATACATATGTGAAGTCAACACCTGAACTTTGACTGTAACATTTTGCTACCAATTTGGTCTTATACCTTGCATCTTCAATCCCTGATGTCGTTTCTTTCATTTTGATAGGCTCCTCGATGTACTCAATAGTGTCAGCCACACTCAATGCATAAGCTGCCAAATCTGCTTCTCCATACTTCTCTAGAGGTCTAATCTGTCTACGAGGTTCATCCTTAGCAATTGAATATTGTGGTGTTATTGGTGGTGTAGGCAAAGTGTTGTTGTCATCATCTCCTAACTAGACTGATTTGAAGTAGACTATTCTGAAACCTCTGATTGTTCCCCTAGACCAATTTCCAATTGCATTTGAGTGAATGATTATGTTCCTCAGTTTACTAGAATTCTCTTGAGGTGAGCCATAAACCATAGCAAGTTCATCAAATTTCACATATCTACTAACCACCATATTTCTTGTCTTAGGACACCACAATTTATGTCACTTCAACCTGATTTACACCTAAGAAAAATACATTTTCTAAACATAGGCTCATACTTCCCATTATCCATATGAGCATAAGCATGATACCCAAAAATCTTCAAATCAGAATAATAGGAAGGTTTAGAGACCATACCTCTTCTGGCGTCATTTTCTTAATGTCAACTGAGGGTGAGTAATTAATCAAAAATCAAGCTGTAGTACTAGTTTCAGCCTAAACAGTCTTAGGTAGCACAAAATTTGAAAACATACAATAAACATTTTTCCTTCAAAGCTCTATTCATCCGTTTTATCACACCATATTGTTAAGGAGTTTCAGGCAGTATCAATTGTCTCAAGATGTCTTCAATACTACAAAAGCTATTAGATTCATCTGAACAAACTCCAACACATTATCTATGCATAAACATTTCACATGCTTTCTAGTATGCTTTTTTATCATTGTTTTCCGTTCTTTGAAGGTCCCAAACACTTCGTTCTTCTGTTTTAAGAAGAATATCCAAAATTTCCTAGAGAAATCATCAATCATTGTCAAAAAATAATCAACTCCTCATTTAGAAGGCACCATAGCTGATCCTCAAATATCTAAATGGATATACTCAAGTGTTCCCTTTGTGCTGTGTCTTCATTTAGAAAATCTGACATTTTTTTGTTTCCTATAAATACAATTCCCAAAAAAAAACTATCTTACTGGTCGTCTACCTATCAAGAAGTTCATTTCTAGTCAACTCTGTCATATCATTCTCACTCATATGCCCAAGCCACATATGTCAATGTTTTATAATTTCCTTATCTATCAAGAAAAAAGAATAAATTGTTGCATTCCCTATAACTGTGGAACCTTGCAAAATGTATAATTGTGTAGAGTTTTTATGTCTTTCATGAAAACAAGAATACCCCGGCTCAATTTCAAAGCTCCACATTCATCAGTGTATCTATAATCTTTTGAACCAAGTACACTTAAATATATGAGATTTCTCTTCAGTTCTGGAACATGACTTACGTCCATAAGTGTTCTAATAGTCCCATCGAACATTCTGATTCTAACTATACCAACTCTAACAATTTGCAAGGCACGTTGCTTCCCATAAACATTTCACCTCTCCAAATTTTTTCATATGTTGTCGAAAATTTTTCATATATTGTAAATTAATCCCTGTTGGGACACATATGAAAAGTATATAACGAGTCAAGAATACATTCCACACAAGATTTGGAACCCATGTTAAAAATTACAAGAAGCTCTCTTTCACTCCACCCATCTTCCACAACATTAGGCTCGACTGTATTTACATGTTATTTTCCTTTATCAGTAGCACCAGCAGCCTTGATTTTGTTTTTCAAAGCATAGCAATAAGCTCTAATATGCCCCTTCTTCTAATAAAAATGACATGTTTTCTTTGCATGTCTGGATTTCAATCTATCCATCATATTTCTATTAAGATTCCTATCTTAACTTCTTCTACAAACAATTAGGCCTTTGGCCTGACTCGCATACCCTCATACGAGATGCCTCTTCTTTTCTTTAGATAGTAAGTCATCATAAACCTTCTCTATAGTGAGAGTTATCCTGACTATAGAGAATAATATCTCTACATTCACTTACGACTGTGGCAATGAACACTACAACATCAGTGATAAGTCCTTGTCATCATACTTAACTTCCAATATCTCCAAATCAATCATGATTTCTTTAAACATAGATAAGTAATCATCCAATGACGTACTTTCGGACATCTAGTGAGAATAAAAGCACTGTTTCAAATGTAACTTGCTGGTCAAACTATTTATCATACAAAGTTGCTCCATTTTTAAGCACAACACATCGCCATTTTTCTCCTTTAGAATATCTTAAAGAATTTGATTGGATAGATGTAGTTGAATTTGAGATTGGACTTTCAAATCCCTGTACTATTTTTCATCATTTTGACCAGGTTGAAGGCATCTTATCAAATCCAAGTAAGGACTTCCCCAAATCGATCTATGCGAGAACTGCTTGCATCTTCACTAGCCATAAAGTAAATATCGTGTTTCAATTAAATAACATAACATCATATTTCATCGTTGTCATGCGGAAAATCAACATTGCTCTGATACCAGTTTCCTGTGAATTGATTACAAGATAACAACAATAATGAAATAAACAAGAACACCGAGATTTATGTGGAAACCTAAGATGCGAAAAAACCACAAGCAGATAATAATTGTATTTACAATATCACGGTCTCAATACTCTCAATTGAAATCTAAGCTCTCTAACTTTCAAGATGTTATTGAATGTAATGTAAAGATACAACAATGTGGAATATATGTAAGAGTTTTTTTTTTTTTATAGAGTTTTAGATAAAGAAAACAAAAAAATCGGAAAAAAAAATAGGGATTAACACGTCATAGTACTGGAGCATCGGTATCACGTCCATGGCACCCGGGCGCCTAGGGCGAATTTCATAACCGGCGGCACCAACCTCTTTTTCCATCAAGGTTGTACAGGCTACATGGCCCAATTTCACTAAATAATGCCTCCAAAGCTTTTTCTTCATCTCAAATTTACTTTTCACTTCAAACTATCAATCCTTAATGAAATTTGATGTTTATCAATTAGGACTATCAAACCAAAATTCCTTAAAATTCCTTTGTTCAACTAAACATCAAACTCAAAGGAATTTGGATCAAACAACAACAAATTGAATTTTCAAGCTTTGGGCAAAAGTGATTTAAGTTTTGATAACTGTAGATTGGGATAGTGCATTGATCACTTTTGGAAATTATGTAGTCGTCTCTTTAGCTGATTGCATTGTGTAGAACAAAATAATTAAGTTTTCCACCTTGGCATAGCTTAGATAAGTTTTAATGGGGTAATTGGACAGTTTTATTGTTCTTCTTTATCTTAGAAAAATCCTAATTTTTATTGTTCTTCTTTATCTAAGAAAAATCCTAATTAGTTATAACTTTAACTAAATTTATGAATAGTAATATAAAAATTTAAATTAATAAATGGATTGACAACTATCAATTTATGTTTCGAAATGAGGATGTTTGATGTTTTATGGACAAATTTGGTACCAAATTTCGTCTTTACTTAATTAAAAAATTGTTCGTGGAAAACCTAAGTGAATATTGTCTATGAATGAAATAGTTTAAATCAAAGTCATAATATTTTGTGTAGTGATGTTTCAAATTAAAAGAATTGATTATTTTGATTTTCAGGAAAAATAATATATCTAGACAAAACCACAATGAGTCTCATATCAATTATTGGAGATGTCAATTATTTAGACAAGAAGATAAAACAAGGAGATAATAGATACTATGCTTCACTTTCTATGATGGCTGCTAAAGTATCTTATGAGAACAAGGCTTACTACTGGAAGGTTCATTAAAATTCTTCATTGTTTCTAACATTTTACATGTCTTTTAAAAACTTCGCGTGCTTAAATTTTGTTTCTAACATTTACATGATTTTCACGTACTTGCGCATTTAATGATGTCTATGTTCATTGAACATTAAAATTTAAGAATTAAGATTTCACGTATTGCGTAAGTTTTATATGACAATTCTCGAAATATGACAATTCTCGAACCATGATGGTTACAAAATATAAGTTCCTATTTTGTTTAATTAAAAAAATGATAAAAATTTAAGTTTAAAATCAACAATTGAATTTAACTATCCAACCACAATTTTTATTAACTTTTCAATTACTCATTTAATCAACTTTTATCAAAATTTATTAAAAACTTAATTTTTAGCAAAATCTAAAGGAGACTTGTTGGAAAATATTTAGAGAAGAATGAAATGAATAACAAATGTAACAACAAATTTGATATGTTTCAATTCTCTTATTATTTTTTTTCCAATTGAATTGCTGGTTACAAAACTCAAATGGATATTGTAAGATTTTTATGCTAGTGCAAATTAATGAAAATTTGAAATCCCCTCTCATCCTAGTACGGATGTGTTCTCATCTTTATTTCAAACACCAAACTTTGAGAGTTATCTCATCACTCTAATTTTCTATCTCCTCTGTGTTTGCTTTCAAGAGTTTTGTCCTTAGTAACTTACATAATTTTAGTTTTGGCTCCATGATAGAAATTTAAGCATTCTCAATTTGCCTAAAGTAGTGACAATGTGCTAGTCTACTACTTTCAACTGTTATATGTAAATCTATTTCAAAGAAACTATGTGTAACGTATGTTTCATTTCCACCGTCAAATCAAATACCATATTTCCTCTATTTTATTTCTTCTCTGTTTGTTGAAATATTTTTTTCCATTATTTTATATATATAACTCAAGCAGCATCTTCAATTTTTCTTTTGTATTTTTCCTAAGACTAAATATAAAATCATTCTCCATAATCTGACATCGTCTTTTAGCCATCGTAGAACCTAGTTAATAGTATTGTATTCCTTTTAATGGGGCTAATATTATTTTGCGATTTATGGGCAAAAAATTTTGCTCCTCCAAAATGAAAACTCCGCCTTCGATGGTTTGGCTATGGAAAGAATCCAATAACAAAAGATTAAAAAATAGAGAGGAATAAAAATATTAAGATTATTGTACGGCTAATTCTTTCCTCATTTTTGTCGTCGCCACAGATAGATTTTTTGGGGTCCTAGGATTTTTGGAACAGTGATCATCTGACCTATTACTCACAATCTTAAATCATTTTTTTTTTTTTTGTTTCATTAAATTAATTTTTGCAATTATATTAAAAATTTATTTTTTTCAAAATTGGCGGATTTTAAAGAGAAAGCTACAACACAAACGTTCATGTTCAATGATCAAAATGATAAAATCGTTGTAGCTTTCAGAGGCACCGAAGCCTTTGTTGCAAATGCATGGTCGACCTACTTCGATATATCTTGGTATCGTTTATCGACACCATCTTAAAAAAGAAACTTTAACTATTAACGAGGCAACGGATTAATTAATTTACAACCCAATTCAATTTTACTAAAGGTTTGACACTTGGGGAATTTACAAAGAATGATGCAACGAGATGTGAATCTAAGCATTTGTCTTTTATAATACCATATTCAACTATCTTTTCTAAAAGTTTAAGCTATTAGAATGGAGATGCATTTCTTTATTTAAATTGGTCATCTACACAAGTTTATTCTTATCAAATGTGTTGCACGTGCATAACTTGCATAAATAGGTGAATACCGAAATTTAGACATTTGGTTGTTTTAATATTATGTTGAACCATATGATTTAAAATCTAAAGCGATTAGGGATGATACACATTTATTTATTTAAACCATGTCTTCAACAGGTACGACATTCTGGGGGCCTTGGAAAGGTGCACGGCGGATTTATGAAAGCTCTAGGGCTGCAGAAGAACGAGGGCTGGCCCCGAGAACAAGCAGAAAACAAACAAGAAGTAGCCTACTATGTTACCAATGCACCACCCAAGCTGTGGCCAGTTATTATAGACTTTGCCTTTTCATTGGCAATTTTGGCTTTCCATAAGGAGACATGGTTTGTAGAAAGATTAGAGGGGATTTTTACATTTGGTTAGCCAAGAGTAGGAGATGAAAATTTTGGAGAATTCTTGAAAGAACAATTAAGAAAATACAACATTGATTATTACAAGCCTGTTTACAGTTCTGATTTGGTTCCTAGATGGCCTTACGATGATTTCACCTTCTTTTTGATTCTTTGAAAGAGAGGGATCATCTCTTTAATTTGATTATGCATGTGTGAGGTGAGAATGAGTGCGTGCTGCTTTTTATGTATTTTGTTATATATTTAGTGAAATTCTTCTAATTGCATCTATGATATCTGAAAGTTTTAAATTATTTATGTCAACGTGCGGAATTACACAATTAAAAGTAACAAGTCATTTTTTAATTGTTTCTAACTGATCAGTCAAACAAGTTGATTTTCCCTAAATTTGAATACCACAATCAATATTTAAAGTACTAAAAAAACCAAAGATGATTGCAAAGAAACCTCAACTAGGTAAAAATTTCGGGCATTATGTCAATCAATAATCCACTATAAAATGAACAAACTTACAGTACGATCCAAATTCGTCTACCCCGTAAAACTTTTGACATCAATTCCTGTAATCTCCATTGATCCTTCTGAAGGTATGCCTTCAAAACAAATTCCGAATCGTGATTTATATCTTAGTCCTCTGGACTGCATGCTCCGACGCTAGATCCGAACTCCTGGTATCTTACCTTAGTCCTTCTAAATTTGTGTTTCTGCAATAGTTCTCGATCTCTGGTATCGATTTAGCTCGGTGGATTATTTGGTTTGGTGTTTGATCAATAGAATTTGTATGTTTTGATATGCGATTTAATATGAAACAATGTGGTTAGATCAACAAATCAAATTGTGGATGAATTTATGGATTAACAAATCAATGTGCCGATCGAACGCAGGTGGGTGACAACGATTCTGCTTCTACCACTCGAACGCCAGTTGGGCGACAAGCTAGTGAAATTTCGTCCTACTGATTTCAATTTCTTCAAGTCCGAAACTTTTTTTTTTTCTTGGATTTCTTTGAATTCTTTTTGGACTCTATCGATGCTATACTAATTTTATCATAACTTGGACTTTTCTAATCCTAATTTGACTTTGATGAACCATTAATTTAATCTTAATACAATTCAACTAAAA
>CAIGRL010121564.1:0-12007 GCA_903798325.1 Fraxinus xanthoxyloides | reverse complement strand
ATAAATTTATTATTTTTGTTCAATAAAAAATTTAAATTTGAAATTAATTTTAAACTGTGCGGGAAACAGGACGGGACTATGTTTCCGGTACCCGTTTCGGGGGTAATGACTCTCGCCCCGTCCCCGTCCCCGTCCCCGCCCTATTTACCCGGTTAGGCGGGTATGGGACGAGGTCCCATGGGTGTCGCGTTGAACATATTTTTTTGCCATCCCTAACATGAACCTCATGTTGTGGTTAAAGAATCCACTTAAAAAAACGGTACAAATGTACGGTGTTCTCAAATTATAGTTATTTCTTGACCACGTCACGAAAATTTAATTTAGAAAAATCGAACTGAAAAAATCAAACCCACTGAAAACTTTTCTTGTTTTAGTTGTACTGGTTTCTTGAGGAATGGAATCAAATACACGGTCTTGATCTTATGGCAATCCTACCAATTGTTCCTCAACTACTCCATAAATCAGAATAAGAATCTCGTTTTTATTATCATGCTGAAATGCAACTCTTCTAAGTGGATTCAATTTGGCATCAATATTCCAAGTTCTTGAACTTTTTTACAGAAAGCCTTGGAGAAAGTGTCCTACCATATTAAGGAACCATTTTTTGCTTGGTCCAAAATCTCCTTAATTTTTTATTTTTATGAATGCTAAAATTAAAGTAAAAATACTCAAGAAAATATTAACTCTCACTTAAGAAAATAAGGCAAGTCTCAACATTATTTTAAGAATAAAAAGAAATAATAATCAACCAAGAATATTTCTTATACCATAAAATATGTTTTAATGTTGAGGATCAAGAGAGAAGGACGAGGAAACTCGAGAATCTACACTTCTGAAAAATCATGTCGAACACGCTGACTCAACACGAACCATCGACTTGACCAGACAAACACATCAAATTTTATCTAAATTTCATCAATTCACATTATCACATACTTACAAAAAATCTTTTGTATTTATGGATCTTTTGAAATATGTGGATGAAAGTGATTTGAGTGTTTATAAATAATTTATAAACAGGAGCTAAATATAGATTTAGTTTAAAGATGTATTGGAAGGCAATCGTGAACGAAGAACCCCTTTTTTTAGCCTAAACTGAAAACTTAAAGGAGTTCGAACTAACAGCATAAATTTGTTCCTAAATATGGAGGAATGATTGTTTACTTATAAATAAAAAAATATTGATTTGAACGTTAAGTTAAGGAGTTACTCTTAAATAAATAAGTTATCTATTTTCTATCTTTACTTAAAAAAATATTTATTTTAAGAGCTTTTGCTTTGTTGCAGAAAGAATGAGCTGCATGATTAAGAATAAGTGTTTAATATGTTTCAAAGTCAACATTTTAGTATTCGATAAACATGCGTGATTTATAATTATTCTTACGTGAATTTACTAAAACGAACATCAACTGATAAATATATTTTATATACTTATTCGGGGGCTTAAAATAACGATATTTGATGATTTTTTTGACAAAATATATCCTAGATTATTTATTTTATGTTATATTGGTAAAACTCAATAGTTGAACATGTAATTGAAAGAAAAAAGCGAAAAATTGGTGAAAATGACAAAGTTAAAGTTTGAGGATCAAATTGTAAATATTCAATAGTTCGACACTCTATTCATCATTATATTATTTGATCACGATTTCATGCACTTGCAGTTTTCAAATGATCATCGACCGTAATAATATATTTTTGTATTATTATTATAATTATTATTGGTAGTCTTGTAAACTTTATTTCTAATTCTTTAACAATACGTAATATAAAATCTCAAATTTTATTAAATTACCAAATAAAAATAATTCACATGGAGATCAAATCATGACTCGAGTGGCAAGGGCGAAACCTTACTGTTTCGTAGATGTAAGTTCGAGTCTCTCTTGGAGTTAGGTTAAAATAATAATAGAAAAAAGAGGTCATTTTCAAATAATTTAATGATTTTTGGAATATCAATAAATCTATGACAGGAGAGGAAAAAACTTCATTAATTAGAATCAAAATTAGTATTTTAATAATAGATAATTGAAGCAATTAGAAGCAAAATTTGACAAGCTACTTTTTACTACTTTAATATAAACAATTTTTCTTAATTTACCAAACACCTAAAAAGCTAATACTTATTTACGAAGTATTTTAATTTTTCATGGTAGTAAAATAAATAATTTCTTTTGCCAAAAAAAGAGAGAAAGAAAGAAATTGCTTTACTTATAAAAAAGAATAAAAAAAACACGTTAAATATAGTTAAAAGAACTTACTTATAATTAAGTGGAAATTACACAAAACCGGAATTTAAAATACTTAATTTCAAATTTCAGATTTAAAGAATTTCTTTTCAAAAATCAGATAATTTTTCATCTTTCAATATTACTAATAATATTATAAAACTAACCCACCCCATTTTAAATCCTTAATTTCTCGTTTGATACATTGCTTTCCTCCTCTCCGTGACGTCTTCTCCTTGACGTCGACTCCACCTTGTTCTGATGAAGCTTTCTTATCCACTACAACCTCTGTGGCCTCTGGCTCCACCTCATTCGACTCCAAGCCGCTTCCCTGACGCAGTCCGCACCTTCTCAGATCCCCGTCACATGGCCATCAAACGGAGCAGGGATAAGATCGGTGTTGCTACCGACTGTGAGCTTTGTAATGTCGTTGAAAGAGAGGAGATGTCAAAAGAAGGCTCTATCGCTGCAAGAGACCGACACTATAAAAAGAGGAGCTTGTCGCGACCTCTGCCTATAGGGATGGATTGCGATCTGACATAGTGATTTCAACATTGCACGACAGGAAGGTAGGATTTTTTGATATGGTCGATTTTTTTGTGGTTTTTGGCGATTGCTCCGTTGTTGTGGGGATGGTTTTGAGGTGATCTTCAGGATTATTGGATATTTGTAGATTTGAGTGGTGGCGATTGTGCTCAAGGTGATGATGATTGAGATTGGTGGTGGTGGTAGTACTGGTTGCGACGATAGTGGTGCATGCAGTAGCGATGGTGCCATAGTATTTGTGGTAGTGTTGTTGGTATTGTGGTGGTGCCGCGGTGTTGGTGTTGGTGTTGTGACCGATTAATTAACGGCAACGACTATGTTGGTCGCGACGACGATGGCCTCTCCACTAGATTTTTCAATAACCTATGAAGTTAATGTTGATCCCTAGTTTCATGGAGGTTATGTGGCCTATATTCTTTGGTTTACCAGATAGACTTAAATGCTTAGTTCTCAATGTTTGGACTGAATGTGTGCAGTATATTTTTTTGCAAGATGGCGAAAATCAACATTCCTATGAAAAGACGATGGCGGTGATATATGCGACATTGGTGGTTGTGCTACTGTTGGTGGTGGTGCGGTGGTTGTGGGTAGGTGGTAGTGTTCGTGGTGATGTCAGTATTGTTAGATGATGATTTGTTACCGGGAGGTGGTGGTAGTGGTTCCGGCAACAGGGGTTCGATTGTCATGTTGTTGGTGTCAATGGTGAGATGTTGGTCACAAATTTTGGTGGTGGTTACATATTATTTAGTCGTTTGTGACCATTAAATTCATTAATTTGTGATTGATAAACAATTTGTGACCAATGAAAAATATAAATAGTAACCAAAAAATAATGTGTGACCTAAAAAATTCTTAATTTGTGACCGATAATTTGACACAGTCGACTAAGTTGTGACTTATAATATTTGTGATTTGTGACCTATGAATAAGTTGTGACACATAATTTTTTTTATTTGTGATCGATGAACAATTTGTGACTTATAAAATTCCTGAATTATGAGCGTAAAATAATATGTGACCTATAAAAATTTGGATTTGTGACTGTACAATAATTTGTGATTTATAAAATTTGTGACCGACGAACAAATTATGATATATAAAATTTTTGAATTGTGATCGTAAAATAATTTGTAACGTTTTAATTTTTTATTTGTGGTCGATGAACAAATTGTGACTTATAAATTTTTTGAATTGTGACCGTAAAATAATTTGTGATATATAAAATTTGTGATTTATGACAAATTAATAATATGTAACCAATTATATAGAATTTGTGACCAAATTATATGGAATTGTGACTTTATATTTAATTAATAAAACATATGTTTAATTAATTAATAAATAATTTTTTTTAAAAAAAATCTGATAAGTTTAAATTTTAAAAAATCTGAAATTTTAAACCTTATTTCTTAAATTTAAAATGGGTAAAACTTAAACTCTTAGATATAAAATTTTCCCTATAATTAATTAAGTTGTATTATACGCGGTCTAAAATTTATAAATGGAGGGCCGTGCCCTCGATGCATGGTTCAGTGGTTCAAATGATAGGAGTGAGGTAGTCTCAGTTGACAGTCGCAGTGTGAGGGTTCCATTTCTGTCTCTAATAAGGTTTGAAATTGGACTATGTTGATATCAGTATGACAGCTCTTGTACGCTGACCCGTTGAGGTGTGTCCGCGATTTACCTCTCCACGACACTCTGGGGGCAGGACAGTGGTGACCCTGGGGTTCAACCTATATAAATGGAGGGCCAACACGAAAACCACGAAGCACGAGTAACTCCAAAATGATGCGAGCTACAACTCCGGGCCATTCCAGCCAGTCCGTACCCGAAATGGAGCAGAACAATACTCTGCAGCAGCAGAGAGCTTCGTCTTCCTCCTCTTCTCGGGCCCACCATTTCCACCATCCTGCCCTGCCCGCGATCGTTGAGCTGTTCAACCTCTATCTAGGCTGCGTAAATACTAATCACTGTGTTCATCATGTGTTAATATGATTATGTCAATAGCTTTCATTCTTATGCCAATTCTGTTGTGTACATATATGATTTTCGTTTAAATTCAATCTTTTCCTTTTCATGGGGTTTTTACAGAGAGGTGCTCAGCAGAAATTAAATGAATCATTTAGAGAGCCTCCGTAAGTAAATCACTTTATCATATTTGTATTTTTTGATCTTTATGAAATTTCCTAGCTAGTTTTAATTTTTTTTTTTTCTGAAATTTTGGGGATCTTTTAATGCTAACAGTGTCATTTGCTGGGAAAATTGTCATTGCTGTGTTTTATTAAAAACCTTTTTTTCTTCTTGTGAATTCTCTATTGTTAAAGCGATGTGAGGACTTTTTATTGGAATTTATGTACCCAATGAAGTAAATTGACATGTTTGAGAACTTAAAAAGTTGCTGTATTTCATGTTTTCTTAAACAGTGTAATCCCATTATTATACCGATTGGTGCAATTGTTTGGGAGGAGCAACATATAAATTTTCACCGACTTCAGAGAATCTTAACTCAATATCGTTAGTATCCAAATGGTAAATGTTGAAGAGATGATGTCTATTTCACATCTGCTTAAACTTATAATATCAGTCTCGAGGAATCCCTAATTAACAAAATAAATTGATGGAAAACACTTTGATTCATTAGTTAACTAATTAAGTTAAGAGTCTGGACTTCATTACTTGCATAATTGATGGTACATTACTTACTTTTTTTAGAAGACGGAGAAGATATTATATATGTTTTCCTCAATAGTGCAGGTATCTTATAGGGAAACTAGATTATGCCATTCGTACTTCATGCATCAACTTTCAAATTTCCTACCCTTATTTTTATTGTTCTTTGTATGGATAAAATCTTATGATTGATATTGATAAAATTGTTTCACAGGAACAAGACACAGAAGCGAGTTACTGCTTTTAACAGAGAGCTTCCTCCATCAAATGAACAGTTCCTCTTAGATTTTGAGCAGCTACAGATCCAATTTCCTGTAAGCTTTGAGACACAAGTGCTGGTAGCATCAATAGATAGTTTGTTGATTACATTAAATTTGTTTCTTGACTTCGTGGTGCATCTTTTCCAGGACCAGGCGCAGCTGCGTGCTGTGACAGAATCTGCTTTAATTTCTCTGGTTATCCAGTGTTGTATTCATGCACCTCGGGCTGAGTTCCTTCTCTTTGCTTTACGTAGTTTGTGCAGTATAGGTTACATAAACTGGGATACTTTCTTGCCGTCTCTTCTTTCTTCAGTTTCTTCTTCAGAGATGTCTGTTGGCCAAGTGAGTCAAACACTGGCAGCTGTCACTTCTACAACTTCTTCACAGTCGGGAATCTTGCCATCCTCAGCTGTTGTTCCTAATACCTCTAATTTTCAGTCGTCAAATCCTGCTTCTCCCTTGCCTTCTGTTCACGGTATTGGATCCCCTGCTCAGTCAGCAGCGGAACCTTCATCGTGTGCCACATTATCACCCACGAAACCAACTGATGCCATCTGCAATGGGCAACAGCCAGCAAGGGTCAATTTATCAATCCGAGATAGCGCTTTAAGCAGTCTACGCCAGTTGTGCTGCAAGATAATTTTGATTGGCCTTGAATCTAATCTAAAGCCTGTTACACATGCAGATATTTTCTACCATATGTTGAATTGGCTAGTTAACTGGGACCAAAAACAACAGGGAGTTGATGAATTTGACAGTATAAAATACTCGAAACCTGACAAGGCCCTAATTGAATGGCTACACAGTTGTTTAGATGTGGTCTGGCTGTTAGTTGAGGATGATCATTGCCGTGTGCCCTTTTATGAACTTCTTCGTAGTGGTTTGCAGTTCATTGAGAATATACCAGATGACGAGGCCTTGTTTACACTGATTCTGGAGATCCACAGGAGGCGAGATATGATGGCAATGCACATGCAAATGTTAGATCAACACCTTCACTGCCCCACATTTGGAACCCCTCGGCTTTTGCCGCAGGCTACAAACATGTCTGGCGAAACAGGGGCTAATGCAAGATATTCACCAATTACTTATCCCAGTGTGCTTGGAGAACCTTTGCATGGAGAGGTGATGCCTTTTTCTGTTAACTTGTGACCAGTTATTTTATGTCTTCCCTTGATTTGGAAATAGTATAATTTTGAATATTCCGACGCCAAAGGTTGGAAATTAGAATTTCGTATTTGAAGATATGGAAGGATTTTCCAACAGGATCTAATTGCTAAAGGTTGGGAAACTAAATGTGCAATATTCCCTATATATTAAGAGCCAACTATGATGGTATTAGCTCCTTGAGATGACGTCGGCCCTTAGTCTTCCTAAAACTCTTGTTTTAAACGTTTCTCTTTTTTGAGACGAAGAAACAAAATGTAGACTAGAAATCTCAGACTATGAAAAGTTGGAATGAGAGAATGATTGAAACCATATTTATGCTCTCTTTTTAAATCAGAAAATTACACGAAATAGTTCCTTTGAATTTAACATCAGTGTGTTTTTCGGAATAGGATCTTGCAGCATCTATTCAAAGAGGAAGTCTCGATTGGGAGCGTGCTCTGCGATGTTTGAGGCATGCTTTTCGCAACACTCCATCTCAGGACTGGTGGAAGCGTGTGCTTCTTTTGGCTCCCTGCCATAGGCATCACGCACAAGGACCTACTCCGGGTGCTGTTTTTACTTCTGATATGATTTGTGAAGCCACAATTGATAGGATTGTGGAATTACTGAAGCTGACAAATTCAGGTAATATGTCTTAATACTCTTTTCTTTTTAAACATGTCTTTTGCTTTGTATTTAGTTTGTCTCTCCTTTGCTCTTAGCATGTTTAAAAATGTGTTTTCTTTTTACTTACATGTCTTTATAACATTGCATTTGATATAGCCACTGTTATTCTGTTGTAAACCATGTTTGTCAGATGATGAAAATTCTTGTCTAATAGAACTTTCCTATTTTTTTCCGTAGTATTGTCAAACTATAGGGGTAGAATACATCATACGGACATAGAGGTTTGTCTTTATCCCTTCAATTGTGGTTAATATGAATTTCATATCAGTGAAGGTAAAACTAGAAAATAGAAAAGGGTTATATAACTGAGGTCTTCAGTTTGTCATCTCTCATCTAATTATGCCCCAAGATCACTACTATAATTATGCTAATTAGGTCAAATATACAATAATGGAATATAACTAATTGCATCTATTTTGCACATACTCTAATTATATTCTTTAGAAAGTTATGTTTTGTATGCTTTTTTACTTGCGCAATTCACATTTTTCCTTTGTAGATTATTTCATTTTGCTCGTACTGTCAATCTGCAGAAACAAATTGCTGGCAAGAATGGCTTATCTTTTCCGACTTGTTCTTTTTTCTGATGAAAAGTGGATGCCTTGATTTTGTTGACTTTGTGGACAAGTTAGTTTCTCGGCTTCAGGATGGTGATCAACATATTCTCAGGACAAATCATGTCACGTGGTTACTTGCACAAATTATCAGGGTTGAGCTAGTGATGAATGCTCTAAATAAAGACTCAAGAAAGGTTGTTTCTTATCTGATTTTGTACTGACAAAATTCTTACCATCTCTGCTGGTGTGCCTCGAGTTCTACTCTCCGTGTTCATAATCTTCGTGTTCCTTCTTTCTAAGGGTTTCTGTTGAGCAGTTCAGGATGTCTTGCTAGAATTTCGTTTCATTTTTTTATATACCAACTAATATTGTTGACGTTTAAACAACCATTTGGATCTAATATTGATTGCAAGGATAGCTGGCAATAAATAAATCAATCAATTTAGAATCCATTTTGAATTCTAAATTACCATCTGCTGTTAGGTGGAGACAACCAGAAAGATTCTTTCCTTTCATAAAGAAGACAGAAGCTTGGACCCTAATAATCCGCAAAGTATATTGCTTGACTTCATTAGCAGTTGCCAAAACTTGCGTATTTGGTCATTGAATACATCAACTAGAGAATATTTGAATAACGAGCAGCTTCAAAAGGGGAAGCAAATAGATGAATGGTGGAGGCAAGTAAGCAAAGGTATTAATCCGTATGTCATCAGATATCTTTGTATACAGTGATATAAGGTTTTTTTTTTTATAACTTAATATTCCTATAGTATTCATACTACTTATAGCCTATTTTACATGAATGCCCTATGTATATTTGCTCTGAGTACCCATGCCATATCTCCAAACTTGATACAGTGCACACTATGAAGTGCTTGTATCTGGGAAGCAGCGGCCATGAATGGTGGTGATATGTGTACTTATGTGAAAATAATTGGTATAATCTGAGAGAGAGGAACAGGATGAAATCAAATGGGGAAAACAAAGGATGAAAGTATGGAATAATCACCGGCATTTACATAAAGAAGAAAAGAAAAATTAGCGAGAGGGGAGTCTGGCAGAGATGTCATGGTTTTGTTGGTTGTGGTTTCTTTTTTTATCTGCCTAGGTTTAAGCGAAATATAAGGAAAAAGTAAGTACACCTAGTTTCAGTCCCTGATATCATATTAGCTGAGCTATGAAACACTTCTATTATCTTAGGGCAGATCAAAAAGCGTAAGCTATTAAATAGGGTCACATGTATATTTAAATGTGTTCAACAAGAATCTTTTTCATATTTTATATATTATATATTTTTAACAGATGCTCTAAAACACTGCCTCTTGCCAGTAAATTATGATTATATTCTTTTGTCCTTTATCTTGTTTGTGTTCTCATGGAAGCTATCTTATAGCCCTAGGAATTCCTATGAAGAAATGCTGGGCTGAATATTGATTCGTACATGTGCAATATAGGGTTTAGTTGTTTGTGTTTTATGCAAGCATAGGTATCGGCAAACGCTGGGTTGCAATAACATCTCGTAAATTGTCATCTCAAAATTTGCTTGCCGAATTATATTCCCCATAGAAGGGGTAAAGATTTGCGCAAGAGCTATATGAAAACCCCTTGTGTCTACTCCTCCTCCTCCCCTTTGCCAAAAAATATGTTTGCATAAGAGCTATAAGAAAACCCCTTGTCTCCTCTTCTCCTCCTCCTCAGAAGGCTCGACAATTGCATAATTTTCATAAAAGGGTAGAGATGAGACTTGAACTCGAATCTTTCAATTTCGGTACTATGTTGAACCACATCATCTAAAAGTTAAAGCTTTTAGAGAGACGCATTTATATATTTTAATTTTGTCTTCAACAGAATATGTTTATTTATTCAAATGCTTCAAATATTAGGTGAACGAATCATGGACTATATGAAAATGGACGAAAGGTCAATTGGAATGTTTTGGGTTGTTTCTTACACTATGGCACAGCCTGCTTGTGAAACAGTGATGAATTGGTTAACCTCTGCTGGAGTTACAGAGCTGTTACCTGGACCAAATTTACAGTCGAATGAGACTTTAATGGTGATGCAGGAAGTTAGCCCTCTTCCAATATCATTGTTATCTGGATTTTCAATAAATCTATGTTTGAAACTGGCTTATCAGATGGAAGACTCCTTGTTTTCGGGACAGGTAAGAACTATAATACACATTATCAGGCATATACAAGTGCATGAGTGCCCTGACTAATATGGTTAACATTCATCAGAGCATATGTTACACGTTTTCATACATAACTGGAAAAAATCTCACACACGAAGAAGCTAACCTTGGCAAAAGGCTTTTCTAGCGTGTGTGTGTGTGTGAAAAGATTACCCAGTTTTGGTCATCTTCAACATCTTAGCATCTTCTTCCATCAAGGCAATCCCTCTTGGATTAGGAACTGTTAAATATTTTCCTTTTGCATTTTTCCACTTTGGCAAATGATACCCTGGTAGACTAACATTTTAAATTTGACTTTGTTGCATTTGAAACAGGTAGTGCCTAGCATTGCCATGGTTGAGACATATGTTAGAGTGATGCTCGTCTCCCCTCATGCATTATTCCGTTCACTCTTGACGGTAATTTCCGTTTCCTCAAATTTATGGCTTTCTACTTTGATTTGATATGTGGTGATGATTAAAGATTCTGTTTATTGATGCGCTGGAGATTTCTTTGATTTGATGGCTTGATTCCATTTTATTGCTTTGTGTTTTGGCTTTTTAATACTCTTAAGAGCATTCAAAGACTGGTCAGAAAAATCTATTCCTGCTATTAGAACAAATTAATAGAGAGTAGGCATGGTTCTATCTCTGGTTAAAGTTGCCGATACCTTCCATTTGAAAGCCAACTTCAAGCTTGGGACATGGCTCTAGATATGAATTTTAGTCTCAATGAGTAATGCTTTAGTTATTGCTGGCACCCTTATCTATGTGTTGGATGCCATGTAATGATAGTTGAATGTTGTCGGAAATTACGAAGGAAAAGTGATTGAGACAGAAATGTGAAGAGGAAGAGAAAATGAGTACTATTCATTTTCTTCCACTTTTAAATACTAAGAGAGACTATTTATAAGGTTACAAATAGCCAGAAAAAGAAGTTTATATAAAAAAGGAAACTAGTAAACAAGGAAATTCAAATCTTCCAACTCTCCGTCTCCAGCTAGTGAGAAGACATTCTCTTTCCAGGATTTGACAGAATGTTGATTGACTTCATTGGTGTGGTTAATTTGATAATAGTGCCCAATAACCAAAGAGATCCCTAACTGTGAAAGATAATTACAACAGAGAGGTACCTTTTCGTAGAAAAATATCTTGCCAAAGATGGATTTTCTTGAATCTCATTAACTAATGTTGAGAGGCTTTCTGACAACATTTGCAATTGAGAGTGTTAGCCTTCTTGTTGGAAAAAAGGGTAAAGCAATCCAAGCTGGGACACTTGAAGATTCGTTTCTTGGATCATTATCGAAGTCCATTCAAAACTCTCATTGGACTAACAAAAGACAATCGCTTTAACACAGAGTGTTTGAGTCACATTATTTTAGAAGAATGTATTTTAGAATAGTAGATTGATGGAGAATGTGTGGTTGAAAAAGAAGGAAAAATTATTGATGTGATAAAAAATATTATTGTATTGAAGAATGTGTGGTTGAAAATGAGTAGAAGAATTAGAATGAAAATTTTAATTTGGCTCAAACTGGGGCTCATTCATGAAATTATTGATTACATGCCTGCAAGGTTTAAAAATGCGAAACTAAGTACTGGGACGATTTTTCTTTATGAGGCGAGGCGTAAGCCTTGAGGCGGATTAAGTATAAGCCTCACAAAAAAAAAAAAACAAAAAATCTAAGTAAAAGAATTATAAAATAATACAAATAAAAAAACCAAAGTTGGAGCA
>CAIGRL010121537.1:0-11776 GCA_903798325.1 Fraxinus xanthoxyloides | reverse complement strand
TGTGATAAATACGATTTTTCATCAAAATTGCACTCATGACTCAACCACTAAATTTTTCAACTATAAATAGTGTGCAATTGTCCCACAATTCACCACAAAAAAATTTTACATGACAGCTTTCATATAAAGTAACTGTAAATTTCTAGTATATTTTTTCAGAAGCTCGTTTGATCAATCAATGTAAGATACCTTTGTGCAAGTAGTTTGTTTCATTATGCTTTTATGTTCAGTAATTTATGCATGAACTGCAATGGACCTTCGGGTTCGACCTAACGAAATGTGAAATCCTTCGAGAATTCAAAATTAGAAATGATGGGTATCTCGCTTGGTCACGGTATACTCCGAAAGAGAAATGTGGCATGAATTGTCTATGTTATTGATATATAATTGCGTATGGAAACCGTAGTATCTTATTGGGTGTTTTTTTTTAAATACTCACTTTTACAAATTTTACAGGCTAGTCCGTGTCGACTGAAGCTATGATGGGATGGTGTAGCGGACTGCAAAGGAGTTTAGACATACGAAAATATTAAGTTTTTCTGCCTTTAAATTTAGTAGTTTGTTTTGTTCAATAACATTAATATTGAATTTATTAGTTGAGAATGTTTAAATTTTTTTAAAGACATGATTTTATTTTTATGGATGTTCCAATATTTTGTTTATTAAAGAATCGTATCATTCCGCATTTTAAGTAAATAAAAGTAGATGATTTTTTTATAACACCTCAAGATGTATGAATTTTGGAGCGTTACATAGATGAACTAGTTGGATCCTTTCAAATCTATGAACTCACCAAATTACAACCTAAGAAGAACAAGTCTGTAGCCTTGAACACTGTTAGAGAAGAAGAGTATGACTCTACTAATACCGAGACCCTTAAGGATGAGGAGACAACTTATTTCATTAAGAAATTTCAAAAATCTTTATGAATAAGAAGAAATATCAAAAGAGATATAAGGGTTTCTCTAGTAAGAAGACTAATACTAGGATGTTTAGAAAGAAATTCCAGTCAGTTACATGTCATAAGTATCAAAGTTTTGGTCACTTTAGAAATGAATGCCTTAATAGTAAAAAGACCCTTAGGAAGGGAAAAGGTAAGATGATGGCCGTGACTCTTACTAACGATGAGTCTAAGATTGGTGGGCAGGGTGATTCATCTAGTAATGAGGACGATAGAAAATGTGTAGCCTTTGCATCTATACTTAAGAGTGGTTTAGATAAGGATGGTGAAAATGTTGAATACGTGGGTCATAGTAAGGGTATTGAGTTAGATTCTGGAGATGAGGAAGATATTCGTGAGACTTATAAACAGTTGCTCCATGAGTGTCTTAAGGTGAAAAAGATCAATATAGTTGCTCCGACACATCCTTGCAAAAGTTGCGTTGGACAATGTGTATTTGAAAAAAGATTTGGGAAGGGTAAAAACATGGTATTTATATATTTGCTTTTCGTGTGATTATTAAAAAAAAGTTTAAAAAATTGAATAGCCTTTCCAGCTAATAGAGAAAATTCAAAGTGTTTTATTATTTTATGTATGTTTGTGTGAGCTGAATAGGATTGTCGACTAATTAATGAGTATATGAGATTGTGTTAGAATTTTTGTTCAAAAACCAAGAGAAAAAACCATGGATGAATGAATTGGAAAGAGGGAGAAAAAAATACTTTTGGCGCCACATTATTAGCATATGCGACCGCATAGGACATTGTGGCTTGCGGTCGCATTGCGGCGATTAGGGAAAAAAAGCGGTAACCATGCAATAACTATGAGACTGCATAGCCTATGCGGTGGCATAGTGTAGAAATCCGATCGTTAGATTGGATTTTTTCGAATTTTTTAGTGGTTTTCTGGTGAAGGATTGCACCTCTTCGTGTAGGAATGGTTGAAAATTATAAATACATGTTAGTTTTCATTAAAATAGAGATTGAAAAAATCATTCTATTGATTATTAAAATTCTTGTTCTTCACATAATCATATTTAAACCATTTCCCTTGTTTATTTTTGAATAATTAATTAAACTTTTGGTGTTCTTCATTTCTAGGCTTGAATCCTACAAACTATTATGTTGAAAATGTAATAAATAAGTTCAAATATTTGAACATTAAAGAAGCTGATACCCCGTTTGATCCAAGTATCAAATTGATAAAGAACGATGGAAGAGTAATAGCACAAATAGAATATGCAAGTGCAACTGGAAGTCTTATGTACGCTGCACAATGTATAATACCTGATGTAGCATTTGCCGTGAGTAAACTAAGTAGGTTTACTAGCTATCCAAGTTTCGAACATTGGAAGACCATCAGTAGGGTTCTTTGTTATTTGAAGAGAACCAAAAACCTCGGTCTACAATATACAAGATTCCCTAAAATCATGGAAGGATATACCGACACAAGTTGGACATTGAGTGCAAGAGAAAATAAATCCATTATAGGATGTGTATTTACTCTTAGAGGAGGTTCAATTTCATAGAAGTCTAAGAAACAAACTTTCACTACTCACTCAACTATGAAATCATAGTTTGTAGCATTGGCAGAAATTGGAAAAGAGGCTGAGTGGGTAAGAGATTTGTTATACGAAATACCTTTCGATACAATGGATATTTCTTCAATACCTATCTTGTGTGATAGTCAAGCTACTCTTGCCTGAGCCTATAATGAAATATATAATGGAAAGTCTAGACACGAGTCTAAGACACGAGTATGTAAGAAAATTAATCAAGTAAGTAATAATTTCTCTTACATTTGTTAAGTCTACTGAGAACTTAACAGATCCATTCACTAAACATCTCACAAGAGAGTTAGTGAAATTGACATCAAGTAGGATGTTGTTGAAACTCCTTAAATAAATTTACCAATGATACCAGCCTTACCAAAATATACTAAACAAGAATATTTAGGTTCAAGGGGTAATAACAAATCATTCGATAAGTGGATGGATATCGACACTACTAAAATTATTAAACACTATAATTAATTTATAGTGTTGGTTGTTACTGTTGGAGGGATGAGTTATAATTGAAATTCTTAATGAAATTCAGTACAGAGTACAAATATCTCTAAAAGTAACAAAGATACTGGAAGAACTTCACATATGTGAACTCGAGGTGGTACCGCTTCATTAGAGAGTTAGAGTTTTCTCTCTTTAAAAGTTCAAAGAAATATGATAAGTGGAAGACCATATTAGCACTAAGCGAGTTAGAAGGAACTTGTGAAAACTGAACACTTATGTGTGTGATGTTCATTGGTGTCATCACAAGGAATAAATGGTTCAAAGCATTTTAGCCACTTGGAATTTCAATAATGTTCTATGAGATTTACACTATGGTTAGATTCAAATCGAAAGATATCTAACTCTTATGCATAAGTGTTGATATTTGATTATGTGATTAAAAGTTGATTTTGAACAAGTGGGGGATTGTTAGAATTATTGTTCAAAAATCAAGAGAAGAAAAAATGAATGAATGAATTGGAAAAGGAGAAAAACCACTTTTGGTACCACATTATTGGCCTATGCGGTGGCTTGCGGTCGCATATTGGCCATCAGGGAAAAAAGAGGCAACCATGCTATAATATGTGACCGCATAGTTATAGCCCATATAGTTGCATAGTGTAAAAATCCGACTGTTAGGTTGGATTTTTTCAAATTTTTTGGTGAAACATTGCACCTGTTCCTCTAGTGTTGAAACCAATTCGTGTAGGAATGGTTGCAAATTATAAAAATACATGTTAGTTTTCATTAAAATAGAGATTGAAAAAATCATTCCATTGATTATTAAAATTCTTATTCTTCACAAACCATTTTCCTTGTTCATTTTTGAAGAATCACTTAAACTTTTGGTGTTCTTCATGTCTAGGCTTGAATCCTACAAATTATTTGTCATTTAATCTTCAAAAGCTTTGGTGGAGGAGACAAATATCGTCTGAGAACAATGATACATATTTCGCGATCAAGTCTTTTTGCTATATCATTTTTCTTTTCATCTTCTTGTTCTTTTGGTTTCCATTGTTGTATTCTATATTTTATAACAGATTGGATGAATAACGTGTAATTATGCGATGCGACTTTTTTGCTAATTAGATCTTGTTCACGTTGTATTATTTGAGCACAATAGTCATCATATTCATTATGAATTTTTGCATTAGTCATATTGATAATATATGTCGGTTAATTTTGAACTTAGGATGATGAACCAAGACGACATTATTGAATCACAACCACTTAACTTATTTAAAGGAATAGGTTTGGGGGGTTGTTGATCCGGTGTTGGGAAATATTTAGATAGGTGATGATTCTGCGTATTTTGTAAATATTGTGTAAATTATTTTTGGCTAACTGGTGGAACCTACGTAGTAATCACACATTAGGAGTCTTGATCTAAATTACTTAATCCAAAAAAATAAAAAAGCATTGTACTAGTCAGGACATGTAGGAAAATGTTACCTATGATATAAATTGGGAATTACTTTTGAAAACTAAACAAAAAATCTTATAAATAGAAGAAGGGACACATGAAAACTAAAAATAAAATAAAATGCATACTATTGGAAATGTCTTTGAATCGATTATGAAATATGGAGGACCGCTTAGTAGTGAAATAAAGAGTAAGAGCTAAAGGTCAAAAGAAGAAAGGACCTAACTGAACAAAGGAGGAAAAAAGGACCAATTTGAATGAAGCTGAAAGATGTTGAAAATTATATTTTGTGCGATCATAAGGGGTTAATTTCAAAGGGCAGAATATTTTGATTTATAACCATGCGATCAACCATGTGATTGCAATGATTTGTACCAGCGACAACCTGGTTATAAGAGAAAAAGTAATTTTGTTTCTTTCGCTTGATCAACCACTTTGCGAAATTCTATAGGGCTTGGATTTGACTTAAATCTTGCCCTATAAACATGTACCTTCATCTACAAACAATGGAGGCCATTAGCAAAAAGCTAGAAGGGAAGTTTGGAGGCTCAAATACATATTATTCTACATAATTAAGAGAGCCAATTGAGGATCAAATCACAATTTCTTGGAAAGCTCTGAAAGAGCTTTTGATAGAAGACACTTTCTACATATTTCTACATCATTGCTTGGGATTATTGAAAAAGAAAAAAGATCAAAGGAGACGAAATCAAAAACAAGAGAAGGAATTCAAGATTCAAGATCACTTTCTATCTTTTTTTCTCAAATCCTAATTTTTGGGCGACGTATATATTATTCTTGTGTTCTTGTAATTTTAGTATACTTTGCTATTTGTTTAGATGTTAGGACAGGGCTGAACCCGATACTTTGATATTTACTACATAATTTTAACATTAAGACACTTGTTTGGTATTGAATATTTGTTATAGTCTCAGTGCATTTAATTAATTGACCATTAATTGAATTGATGTATAAATCCTATTGACGTGCGGAAAGGAATTGGAAAGATAGCATGTGATGATAACATTCGTTATAAGGTTAAACAGATATTAGGAATAATGTTTACTTTTGCATGATCTAATTGATATTCTTGTATTTTTAGTGCATTGCTTCGTATATGAATTCGGGATAGGAATATTATCGGGTCATGCTTAGAAATATCTTTGATTGATCGCGGGAGGGACTATTGAACATGAATTGAACATTGATCGACATATCAAATATTTGTAGTAAAATTGTGGAATACAGAGTCCTAATACTTAATTAATTAACCAATTATTCCCCCTATCCATTTGTGATTTTATATTCGATTAGAGATTGAATTAATTGAGAACTATGCTAAATACTAAATTTTCATGGAACCGATATTTGGACTCACGTTTACTTTACTACTTATTCACGATTTGTATAATTGCATAATGAAAATTGACAACAATTTCGGTAGTGGCTCTCAAAAAGAAATTGATTGGAGCAAAAAAAATGAAAAAAAATTGGTCCCTCTATTGCGAAACGCGCTACATCCCATGCGAAGAAGGAGACAGAGAGGGCTGGAGTTACTCAACATCCTACAGCTCAGATGAAATCTGCTCCTATTGTGTAAAAGAAACCGATGACTTGGACCCAAAATTATGTCTGAACATCGTGTACTAGTGTTAGGATAGGCGCATAGGATTTTCTTCCATCTGCTTTCTTAATGAGGCAGCTTTGTTCTTGTGCCAATTAGTGATGGCAAAAAAGCTCGATCGGGCTCGGGCTGAGCCCTCATCTCTGGGCGTCGGCCTGAGTTGGGTCGAGCCACACTGGCCGGCCCATTTATTATAAAAAAAAATAAAAATTTAAAATACAATATTAAAAAAAAAAAAAACCGAAAACTCGAGCCTAAGGCTCGGAGCAAAAGCTCCGGCCGAGACTCATCTTTTTGGCCGGGCTTTGCTCGGCTAGGCTTGGGCTCAAGAAAGCTCGAGCTTTTTATTTTTTTCGGCTTGGGCTCGGCTCGTGGACATAGCTATTGCCAATTCGAAAATTTTAACCGCCCTTTTTATAGATTTTCCATTTTTCGACTATTACCTATTTGGCTCAATTTCGTGGGCTTGGGCGAATGAAGTTTTTGGAGTTAGATTATAGTGAGAAAGTGATTCAACATTTTTATGTCAATGCTGAAGTGGCGAGTGTGGCTAATGTGGAATTTGAACATCTTAAGTCGAATGTGAATGGGAAATCGNAGAAAGCTCGAGCTTTTTATTTTTTTCGGCTTGGGCTCGGCTCGTGGACATAGCTATTGCCAATTCGAAAATTTTAACCGCCCTTTTTATAGATTTTCCATTTTTCGACTATTACCTATTTGGCTCAATTTCGTGGGCTTGGGCGAATGAAGTTTTTGGAGTTAGATTATAGTGAGAAAGTGATTCAACATTTTTATGTCAATGCTGAAGTGGCGAGTGTGGCTAATGTGGAATTTGAACATCTTAAGTCGAATGTGAATGGGAAATCGTCTTTACAATATTTCGTTGGGGGTGAGTTTTATGACGAAAATTCTAATATGCTTGAAGTTTAAAGGTTTATTTTTAGAGATAAGGAGATCATCAAACCTTCTTAAAAGTCGAATGTGAATGGGAAATCGTCTTTACAATATTTCGTTGGGGGTGAGTCTTATGATGAAAATTCTAATATGCTTGAAGTTTAAAGGTTTATTTTTAGAGATAAGGAGATCATCAAACCTTCTTAAAACTTTTTAGCGTAGGATTGGGACATGAGACTTTTGCACCTAATTGTTGTATATACCCTTAAACCGCGTCTAGCTGTCTAATTTAGGTTTGAATGAAAATTTCAAGTTAAAGTCAACAATTAATTTTAACCATACATTTCATGAGACTCACAATTTTTCAACCACATATTTCATTAACATTAATCAAAATCTACTAGAAACTCGATTTTAATCTTTATCGAACAGGGCCTAAATAAAGAGGATACGTGGTTGATATGGCAGATTGGTCATGGTTATATAATAGACCTTTCGACCTCATAGTGTCGGTGATGATGGATTTCCCTGACAAGTAAGGGTTGAGGCTTGTTTATGGTCGATTAATAAGTGATTTGGTAGCTAAGTTAATCCAAGTACATCCTAATTATTTAATTGGGGAAGTTTCCCTTAAGAAAGCTCATTTTGGTTTATTTATCAGGGTTTGGTTGAAACTCCATAGTTTAGGTGTCCAAAGAGTATTTCTTTGCATGCCTTCACTAGTAGTCGAATGGTGCATTTTATTTTTTATTTTTTTTAATGAACTTCGAACCTTCTAAGCAAACATGATGGAAAGCCTCTTGGAATTACAAGATATAAATCGAGAGCTTATGTTATATTATTTGTTTGTATTTTATTTTTATAGCGAAAATAAAATGCATTTATTATTGATAATATATTAATATACAAATGTTATATTTTATTGAATAATCAAATTTATTTAGTAAAATATTCTAAACAAAATTCTAAAAATCTCGAACCAAATATGATTTTTAATTTCTACTTTGAAAAACAGTTTTTCAAAGTAACAAAATGTGTTTTCTGCATTCTTAAAACAAATCCTCAAAATAATAAAAAAATTGAAAATAAATTCAAAACTAAAAATTGAAAACCAAAAGGTGTTACATATTATCTAACATTTAACAAGTTTAAAGCTAACAAATCTTTGTGAAACCTTAGTTCATACGTGTAAGACTATTTTAAGAATTTTGTATCTAGATTTAAAGCTGAGAATTTTATTTTTTTGGGAAAAAAAGTTAAACTTGTAATGTCAATGCCATAACATTCATTTAAATAGCAATTTGACTAATTGATCGAGTCAGCAAAGGAGCACGTACAAAAATGGCCTTTACTAATGTGATTAATTGTAATTATTTTTTTGATGGTAGGTACCCTTAGATAAGGGATACCTATAAATTTAAAACGTCCTACACAATTTATCATTGAATAATAGTTTCATAATCGCACTATTCAATCATTAAATTATTACACATGGTTTGATCTTAAAAAAACTTACCTGGTTAAGAGATTGACTCAAATCCTCATATATTAATCTTTGTTTCCATAATTAACATCTTACAAGATGGTTGATCGTTTCAGTAGACCAATTTATAAATTTGTGTGCTCAATTTTTAAACTTAGTCGAATATAATTGCTCGTTAGTTCTTAATTATAGGCTCTCTAATACCATATTATGATTTGAAGTTTTATATTAAAAGGTTAACCTATTAAGGCATTGGAATTTGAGATCATATTTAGATTTGAAATTACATTTTAAATTATCAATATTGTTAAGAAAAGTAACTCAAATTCTTATATACTGATCTCTATTTTGATATTGAACAGATATAATTCATGCACTTATCATTTTGTGTAACTAATATAATCACAAATTATACTTCCAAATAATTAATAAGTACATAAAATATATGTCATAATTTTACGTATACACGAAAAGAAGTTAAGCCCCGTTTGGTCCACATTAAATTTTTCATTCTCATTCTTCTACTCATTTTCAACCACACATTTTTCAATAAAATAATATTTTCCATCGCATCAATAACTTTTCCTTCTTTTTCAACCACACATTCTCCATCAATCTACTATTCCAAAATACATTCTTCCAAAATAATATCTATCAAACATACTCTTAAACTTTCATCTTCACATGCATGTACAAGTNGGTGCTTAAAATCCAATTAAAATTGAAAATATAGTCGTTATTAGGTTTTTCTCGTCTAATAAAAGTCAACAATAACGGCTAATTTTTCAATTTTAATCTATACTGAATACACCCTTAGCCCCTGTTTGGCCCACATTAAAATTTTCATTCTCATTCTTCTACTCATTTTCAACCACACATTTTTCAATAAAATAATATTTTTCATCGCATCAATAACTTTTCCTTCTTTTTCAACCACACATTCTCCATCAATTTACTATTCCAAAATACATTCTTCCAAAATAATATCTATCAAACATACTCTTAAACTTTCATCTTCACATGCATGTACAAGTGTACTCATATGTACAAATTTAATACACACAACATAATTTTAAAAATAAAACCGGTATTTTAAAACTCCGTCTTCGTCTTCGTCAACCACTGACATTGTGAAGCTGGAAAAGTACGGCACTGGGTAATAAGCATGGTAACAACCATAGAGTAGTTACATAAATGCACGGTATTTTCCAGAATTTTAAGGAGTGACGAAAACGTTGTCCCAACATAGACATGAATGCTCAACAGGAACTGCAGACAATCACAATTATGACTTCGCTATAATTCGCTTCATTAAAACGCGTTACTGAGTACTCGACACAGAACTGAGAGTTCTTCTTTGGTTATGTGTAATATATAGTTGTCTCACAATTATGGTTCCCTTTTAAATTGGGGCAGCTGCCTTGATGCTCATATTCCATAATTATGGATTTAAGATTGACGCAGATGGCAAACAATGATTCGTGTACTCGGTCCGAGAATAAAGTTTTATTCCCTGTAATTACTTGGTGGTGTTACAATATTATTTCGCATGTAAGAAAAACTAAATTTCATTTTCTTAAATGTCAAATTATGAATATTGTTTATTGTTATTATTATTATTTTGAAAATTGGGCACCATTGTTCTTTAAATGCATGTTGGATGAGAATGGATGATTATCTCTATATTCTATAAATTTAACAAATAATTAAGGAAAATGCTCATTGTATATCATCATTTATATATTCTTTTACACGATGATGATGTGGCCATAAATTAAATTAAAATTGTCAAAATCTATTTACTACTCAAACGATTGTGCTCATGTAATGTGGATTAATGACAAAAAATGGTGAATTTTTTTCCCTCATTTGGTTGGTAAGTTTTTGACGCAGTGAAATCTATCGACGTTATCTTTTGATGAATAAATATATAAGTTGTAATGTACATATAGCACAATTGAATAATTGAAGACATCCATACAATTACTTTAATTTGGAAAAATAAGAAAACTACAAAAGAATTAAAGAAAAGTATATATTTCGTGGCAAATACTTTTGTTCGCTTTTTACAGAAGCGTAATGGACTCAATGGGCCTTTCAAGTAAAAAGATAAGAGGAAATTAGGCCCAGTACGACCTAAAATCAATGAAATCGAATAATACGTTTAATTAATAATTTATCATCTAACAACATAATTAATACATCCTAAAAGCCCCAATCCCGAAACGTAATTCAATTTCAAATGGCAAACCCTCCACAACTTACAGTAATGATCCCGATTCCAAGAGAGAAAGTCTCCACTTGTCTTCTAAAATTTATATGATTCGACCGGACTCGCTTCCTCTTCTGCAATAGTCTTCATCTCTTGCTTAGCTGTTATTTGCTTCCTTTTCATGCCATAAGCTCTAGCGCACACGGTAGATTCTATTTGATTTTTTTTTTGGCCGGTTAATTTGTTGGGTAACCCCCAAACCCCAACCAAAATCAAAACCCCCTATTTCGATTCCAAAAACTCCCAAACCATTACAGCAAAGTCATCCTACCTCAGTGATTGGATTTATTGTCTGATTTATTTGCAGTTTTGGTGGCCAATGTTATGAGGGCCAGAATACGAGACATGGAGCAACTCATCAATGCCCAAAAACTTTGTGGCTTACTCATTTAATTATCCTCTTCTTCAACTCTTTGATAATTAACTGTTATTTCTTTTGAAACTCTCTCTTATGCAATGCACATGGCTGAGATTACTTTTTATTAAACAGTATAGGTGGTTGCTTAATTGCCTGAGTGCGATTTTGATTTTGGTATAAGGTGCATGTTGAATTGCCGGGAAAATTAGGGCCATTACCCTCCAAAATTGAGGAAATTGATAACTAATTATAACCTTTAATCATGTAATCAATGTTTTAATTAGTGTTGTCACTTTTTTAAATGTTTGAAACTCTTTTGAATTTTTTGAGTGTCACTTTTTTATTGTTTGTCACTTTTTTAATCTGTATAACTTGTCACTTTTTAAAATTTTGTCACTTTTTTTAAATTTTTTGTCGCCTTTTAAGTTTTTGTCACTTTTTAAGAAGATAAAAAAAAATGAAATAATATGTTATATTTTTCGATCATAATCAGCATGTGGATTGACCTGGACATGTTGATTATTTTAAGAACATGATTACTGGTGCTGCACAAATGGATGATACTATTTTAATATTTGTCACTTTTTTTAAGTTTGTGTCACTTTTTTTTTGAGTTTGTATACTTTTTGAGAGTGTGTGTCATTTTTTTTAGTTTTGTTATTTTTTTTTTCGAGTTTGTGTCACTTTTTTTAAAAAGTAAAAGAGCGACAATTTTTATAAAAATAGTGGCATCAT
>CAIGRL010121523.1:307-12781 GCA_903798325.1 Fraxinus xanthoxyloides | reverse complement strand
TGATTATTTGATTTAACACATTTCTTAATCCTACTATTTAATAGTTTGGAAGCATTATGCAAATAATTAATCAAATTAATGGTGGAAGATGTCACGAGAAGTAACATTGGTCCAATCGTCGGCTCTTTTTGTTGTCTCTTCTGACACCATGACTGGATTTGTTAGTTTAGAAAATCTAAAATACCAAAATGCTCTTATCATTTTCTAATAAAGCATGTTACTAAGATTGAGATGCGTTTGGCTTTGCTTAAAATTTCAAAAGAAGCAGCTTATTTTGGATTTTTCGACAATTGAATAAAACATAAAATGGCATTACAGAGCATGTTTGGCTTTGCTTAAAATATAAAAGAAACAAATCATTTTGAACTTTTTTGCGATTGTATGATTACTAAAAAGATAGAAAGAAACTATTATTTTTCATTTTCTAAACAAAGACAAACATGATTTGAATACTACTATTACAGCACATTTGATGTGCTTAGGAGTGAAATGGGATTATGGAAGAAACATGAGGGAAAAATTTTCAACCAATAATTTTAGTCCAGTTATATTCAACGTATTACAAGTTGTTAGAGCATGTTTATTGCGTAATACTTAATAACCATGCAAATCAAAATAATTAAAGTTTTAATATTCTTTTAATTTTTACGTTTTGTCTCGTTCAGACATGTCATTAGAATATAAAAATTAGAATAAACAGGTTTATTATATAAAAATTATTTTTAAATCGGTCTGCCGGCCTAGCTTTGACTACAAAGGGACCTAGCTGTTAATGGTTTAATTAATATCAAATGAGAGGCCAATTATTTAAGTATTAAAGCACTGAATCTTTTTTATGTTGATGATTAGTAGATGGGAATTAATACACGTGGTCAAAGCCTGACCATATCTCTATTGGTTCTTTATATTTTTATTGGGACATTAAATTTTTATCCTCTTTGCTTCCTATGTTACTACCTTTTTTTTTCAGATTATAAATTAATCAAACATTATTTTTTATCTACAGATATAATATTTATTCACACATTATTTCAGATTATAATCTATGAAAAAAAAAAACTTTCACACATTTTGTAAGACTCGTGAATTATAATCTAAAAAAAAAAACTTTACTATTGTCCTAAACAAGAAAATCCAATTTTTAAAGACAATACCATTAATACCTCAAAATAATTTGTGTTAATATTTATATGAATAAAAAATGTTTTTATTTCTTTTATATGTGTGTATAGGTTTTGCGAGGATAGCATTACCATTTTAGAAAGTGAAAAATATTTTGACGTGTCATTTTAAAGTGAACCATGTTTGTTTAATAAGTAATTATCGAATACTGAAAGCATTTGTTTACTAGTGGAATAAAAGTGTAGACTAAACTTGTTTGGCAATCTTGTGAAGCCATCTCAATCATTTATTTGAATGATATATCATTTAAAATCTAATTGAGAATATGCAGACTTCAAATTTTTTTGAGTCCAAATTCAAATAATTTTGATTAAAGGTTGCTTGGTTGAGTTGAATTGAAACTCTAACAACAGACCAAGAGATTATTAGTTCACTAGTCACATCATCATTTGCACGCTTGAGTCAAATTGGTGCGCTCACACTGAGAAATTGAACCAATCCCACCTTTCATATTCAACTAAAACTCCAACTTGCTATAGCATGTTGTCAAACTTATTTAATGAATATAGTGAAATTGGACCACGAATTTGGGGATTATTGCTACTCAAGTGACTGATGATTTGAATATCACTACTATAATGCACGACCATGCGGCGGTCATCTAACCCACACTCTAAATCATTGTCTTACCTGATTGAGGTGGGGTCATACATAAGATAGCCAAGATGCTGCACCACCTTGTCGAGGTGTCATGTAGAGGCCAACCCTTCATGATCTAGACGAAGTGCTATAACCTGCTGCAAAAATGATTCGAGGAGATTAGCCTCTTTGCTGATGGAAAACACTTCACACTTCACCCCTTCCAAGAGATCTTCCTAAAATTGATTGATGTGACATCTTTATAATAGTCGCCTATACGATCAACTTGTCAGTCTACTTTTCAAACAATCATCTGTGGAAAGTCACACTATCAACCACGACAAAACTCAATGGAAAACGCTTATGGAAGAATTCTTCAAGTTTCCCTTAAAGAAATGGTTTGTTCTTGAATGAAGAACACGTGAAAGGTTTAGGAAAATAAGGCTACAAGTATTCTTTGCTATTGAGTGTTTGAGTCTTCCTTTGAAAAAGAGGACCTGAGAAGAAAATTTGTTCTAGAAGACCATCTCTATGAACTAAAGAGACTGTAAATGTTTGGAATTTACTTATACATGCACACCAAAATTTAAAAATAATTTCAATTCCCTTCAAGTATCTTCTTTATCTAAATAGAAATTGTGATTAACATTAACTTTTAGTAAATTCTTCAAGCTCATTTGAGAATATTGATCAGAACAATCATGATTTTTGAAAACCTTTGTTAATCACGATCTTTTTACACTGCAACTGTCCATTGTCAAGTCTCCAATGGCAATCCACACAAAAGAACAAGAATGAGAGGTTATATTTTCTCTTTCTTGTACTAGTAAGATTATGATATTGTGAGATACTTGTTCAGTTGTAATTGCAATCTCAATTCCTATTGTGATAACTTATGAAAAACTCAAACGCTAACTGCTTATTAATAGTTGTATGTGGGCTTGAGCCACCCACCAAATAAATCTGACCCAATATTTAATTGACCTAATTAACTAAACTTGGTCCGTAAATATATTAATCCAATCAATTAAATTAAGCCCATTAATGAATAATCCAAATAATTAACTCTATAAATTCTCAACACTTGTCAATCAATTAATTTATAATATCATTATTCTATTTCTCTTTGTTATGTGTGACCAATAAGGTTATCAATCATAATGTCGGAGACATGAATTCTTACTTTGATCCAATCAAAGTAAGATTATCCTCATTTAAGGCACCAGATGACTTTAAATCAAAAGACCAATTTCACTATCAAACGTTAGGGATTGACCATTGATGCTCAAATAATTATCCATGTGAAATCTCTTCAACGCATCTCCAATGTATTGTTCTCTTAACAAAACATCCACGTGTTCTTTTAAATATGACTACATTTTAGGCTGACGATCAGCTACTTATTTCATAAGTGAGAAACGTCACACATGTTGGTCCACTCGTAATAATAATGATATTCGTATCGACCACAGATAATTTAAAATTAAATCATATGTAGTTTGTTTCTTACAATTACAACTTCTTGTAATTAACAAGTTACCAAAACTTGTATCTATGAATTTATTAATTTACTTTGTTGAAATAAAAATTTAATTAAATAATAGATCTACCATAAATAATAACGCATTAATCTTATTAAAAGGGTTTACGTCCAAATCGATTTGACTTAGGACATAACACTTACAAATTCCCACTTGCACTAGATCCAATCACTTGTGTATTTTATACCGTAATAGTCTACATTACGATCATATTTATATTGTGACAACTTTTGTCAATGGATCTGCAGTATTACACTAGTAGGAATTCGCTCTTTTTTTACATCATTTTTCTGTATGATCTCTAATGGGATAATACTGCATTAACATATGTTTGGATCATTGATGAGACTTTAGTTCCCTCAAGTTAATACTTGCTATTGTCCTAGTCTAACTCAAAGTTAACATCAATGTATCCATGAACTTTTACTTCATTTTCTCCATATAAAATTTTATTCAAATTTTATCTATATATATTGGGATTAGTCGAGCAATCTTCTAGATCTATTTCTGTGGATCAAGTTGCTTCTCCAATATTTTTCATGTAGAAATTCTTTGACAACTACAATTTCACCGATTGAACCATATGGATGTCATTTCCTATTAATAATAAGTCAACTACATATAATACTGGAATACGTTAGCGTTCCCACTTGTCTTCTTGAAAACAAATAGTTCGTTTTCATTTTTTATAAAATAAAACTTTTTAATTGTCTCATCAAAGCGAAGATTCCGGCGACTCTTAGAGCCTTGCTTGAATCCATATATTGATTGATCAAGCTTGCACTATAGGTGAAAATGTTTCATCAAAGTTGATACGTTATCTTTGTTTATAATCTTTTGCTACTAGTCTTACTTTTTGTATGTATAGATGTTTCCATCCATGTAGATATTTTTCATGTAAACCCATTGAAAATGTATGGGTTTTATCCCATCAGACAAGTGACCAGGGTTTAAACCTTGTTTACATAAATTGAGTTCATCTTGAATTCTATGGCCTCCACCATCTCTTTGAGTCAACAATTGGTTTTACTTCTGCATAATTAGTAGGTTCATCATCCTCAATTAGTGATATCTGATTAGTGATTGTGAATTCGTACCGTTTAGGAAGTTGAATGATCCTACTAGACTTACGTGGAGCTAGAGTGTTCTCGGGAGTCTCTACTTCATGAGTTGTCTCTCAGCAGGTGAGAGATCAGACTCAAGTTCATCTATTTGATCAACTATATTTGTGAATTCTTGAACTTTTTCAAGTTCTATTTTGCTCTTATGTCCTTTTTTTAAAAATTAACTAGCCATGTCAAGGAGCCAAAACTCGTAGCTCAGGTTCGGCTGGAGCAAAACAAGTTCCAACTTTTTTTAGCTTGAGCCGAGCCTAGGAAAAGCTCGGCCAAAAAATTGATGCTCGACCTGAGCTTTTGGCTTGAGCCTTAGCTGGTCGAGCCAGCTCTTTTTGTTTTTTTTCTCTTCTCGAGCGACAACAATTGCTTGCAATGTGTAGGCAGCTACTTCTAATTTTTTTTCCAGCTATTTTCTATTTTTTTAACAGGCTTTGGCTTATAGAAGTGATATCCAATTATGTCTTGGATATTCCACAAAGGAAAAGTCTACTTGTACATTCACTTTTGTACATCGGAATGTACACCCCCCTTACATGAGGGGTGTGACCCACTGCATAAATAATTTTTTATTTAAGCGGGTCCCACCCCTATGTGAGGGGCGTGTACACCCCGATGTACACTTTGATGTACCGGTAGCAAAATCGTTCCACAAATATGCGTTTATTGGACTTAGATTCTAGTTTATCCGATCCAATGCGCTTCACATAAACGTCACAACCCCAAATTTTTATATGATTTTCATAATTCGTGTGAAGTTTTATCAACTGATTTAGATGGACAGCAGAGACAATTATTCGATGACCCTTAAATGATTTTGAGAGGTTTGTAGGCTCATTATTGATCGCACCATATCTAATAGTGTGTGATTCATCCTTTAAAATATACCGTTGCGATGTATGTGGCAGAGTTCAATGGGATAGAATCCCATTCTCTTTTATATAATATAAAAATTCACCTTTAAATTATTCGCTACATTAATCAGATCTTAGTGTGAGAATACTTCGCGTAATTGCTTCTCTATTTCTAACTTGAATTCCTTGAACTTTTCAAGAGTTTCATGCTTAAATTTCATCAAGTATACGCAATAATATCTCGAATGGTCATCTGTAAATATGATGAAGTAAGAGAAAATTCTTCTAGCAATAACTGACATTGGTTCACATACATCAGTATTTATTAGGTCCAATAATTGTGCAATTTTTTCTCATTTTCCCGTAAAAGAAAATTTGGTCATCTTGCATAATAGTGTGATTCACATTTATACCCCCAGTGCTGATCTCTATGTAATTCAAAATACGTTTTTCATTAATTTAACGTAGTCTGTAGTGCAAAAGATAGGTTATTTAGATTATCACTTTTATGCCTATTGTTTTCTATACTCATAATAGAATATTTAGTATCTAGAATATAAATGTCATTTTGTAATTTGTCATAACTATAAAATATAAACAAAAGAAAATGAACAATAATTGTTCTTAACATTAATTAATAATTCATTTCCAAACATGGAATTGAGTTAACGTTCTCAACAATGGTGGGAACTAATAATACTTATCTAATTCTATACTAAGCTTGAAGGCCAATAACAGGTAATGTAGCAACCTTTGCTCTATTTCCAATATACATGTCAACTTCTCCCTACTGCAGTGGTCTACTTCCTTTTAATTTCTGCATATTTATATAAATATGAGATCCATATTTGGTATCTAATACTCAAGAAGTTAATGAAATAGACATACGCCTTGCAACTTCTCTCCAATGACCTTTCATTCTACAAGAATATATAGGCTCATTAGACTTGATAATGTTTTTATTTGTTTGGACTTCCTTAGCCATCTTAGAGACATTTTCAAACCTACTACAAGCTTTGATGTTGGGCTAAGCAATCTTAAGCATGTTCGGCAACTTAGTGAGTGTGCACTCGAATTTATTCATATTCAAATTCGTAATGAATTGTGAATAGGTTTCTAGTAGAAATTGCAGAACCAAGTTAGTACTTTGTTCATGGTTAATGACTAAACCTAATTGAGACATCTTTTCAATATAGCCAATGATATTTATAGTATTTGAACATTAACTGAAGATCATTTTGCCATTTTGCACAGGTACATTTACTTAGAAGTCTCATATATTTCCATATGTGATTGTTCATCATGCAACTCTTTGAGATGAAAAGTCATAGTGTTAGCAGTCATACTCTCAAGTTGCTTTTACAACTCATATGACATAGTTACAAGTATCACACATGTTGCAATATTATTGGCATCATTGTATTTAGTATAAGCATGGTACCTCTTTCTTAGTTGAGTCCTCGATGGGTGTCTCTAGAAAGGGTTGCTCAAGGACATAAACAGTTTTTTCATGACTAAGAACAATTCCCATATTGAGGTGCCAATCGAGAAATTTTGGCCCGACCAATTTATGACATTCAATATGCCTCTCAAATTCATATGATTATTTATGATTCAAAACTATAAATGACGAAAAATAAAGAATTAATATATGTGAAAAATACATCAATTAATTTAATATGGTTTTATTAAATTAATTATGCTCCCATTGTTTAACTAAAACTTATGATATTGTCACATAAATTTATTGAATTAGTACTTGATTCTCAGTGGGCTAGGATCCCATTTGTAGTATTAAGATCTTGAGTATACTCAACAAGTCTTAATAAAATACTTGGGTAGATACTATTATCAATTGTATCTTTATACAACTTTTAGATCCTTAAACTGACAATTTTTTTGTCTTTAAACATTTTATATATTAGTCTAATATACCTCTAAAATTTATCTCATTAGGTGTACTCAACGGAAGATAAATTTTAGTACGTCAAAAGTGTGGATGCTTATGAACTATTATCTCCAGTCTTGTTGAGCCGAAAAAAAGACTAATTGGTCAGTTCCTAGATGACATAACTTTGAATCATACAATGCTCTATCTCTGTGGTCTCTACCTCTTTTTGTTTCTTTAATCAGAGTAGTTACAATATGTATCCTATACTAGTTGGCATACAGACCTAAACAAATGGACACGCAGGCCCATAATAATCATAACAGACTCGCAGGTCCAAGTTTAATAAAAGGCTCATTGGCCCGAAATAACAAGAATTAAAAACTAACCATTCAAAACATCTATATTGTCGAGTCCATAATCATCTATTAAAATTACATGCATCACATAAAAACATTCCTATATAATATATCCAATATTATATATAAATATATTTAAAAAAATTTAGCTAAACTAATTTAGACAATTGGAGCGGAACATATTAATAATTAATCATTCAAATTAATCAACTAATTTGATTAATGAGTTTATTCAATTAAAATCAAATTTAATTAAATATCGAGTTAGAGTCCAACTCCAATTTCAAAATTATAGGGTGAGTTTGTTTAATTAAAATCAAATTTTAATTAAATACCAAAAATTAGAGTCCAACTCTATGTCAAATTGAATTGTCATTTTAGTTTAGGATAAAACTATTAAACAAAAAAAAAATTAATTTATTTATTTAGGTCATCGTTTTATATTTTTGTTAAAATCCAATTTAACAATAATTTGAAAACTCCTGAATTTTAAATAAGAATTTAACTGGTTCAAAATTAAATTTCTATTCAAAATTGAATTTAAGGTTAAACTCTTTTGAAATTCAAACTTGGGAGTTTGGTAAAAACTAAAGTTCAGATTATAATCTAAGTCAAAGTCAACAAATAATTTTAACCACATATTTTATAATATCCACATCTTTTTAACCACACATTTTATCAATTTTTATCAAAATTTATTAAAAATCTGATTTTAGTCCCACCAAATGGGGGCTTAAATCCTTTTCAAAATTTGTATTCAAAACCCCCTTTGAAATTGCATTCTGACCCTTCTTTTAAAATTATAAACATCCCCCCTAATTTCACAATTTTATAATTGCAAAGGAGGCCTCCACCCCCAATTCAACCTAAAACCCTAACCCTTCTCATATGCCATATCATTTGGCAATATGATGGCTGTATGCCATTGCTGTGACACGGTAATGGCACACGGGGAGAGGTATCATAGCTTCTGTGCCCGATAGTACGTGACTACATGCTACGTACACGTCACAGGTGTGTCGCCCAAGATTGGCAGTGGTCGTTGTCTCCTAGTTGTGGCCCAACTCTTGTTCTAACCTGTTTTCGACCTAAAAATTATTTTCTTTTAGAAAAATGATTTTAGAAGATGAAAATCAATTTTTGCTTAAAATCTAGAAATTAGACATATTCTCAATCAACTATTAATTCAATTCCAAGATTCAAAAACAATTTATAACAAACACAAATTTGGTTTTGATACCAATATTGGGAATTTACTTATAGCACAACGAAATTTAAAAATAATTTCAATTCCCTTCAAGGATCATCGTTATGTTTAGATAGAGATCGTGATTAGAATTATACCTTTAGTAAATTTTTTGAACTCATTTGAGAATCTCGATCACGAACAATCACAATCTTCGTCAGCCCTTGTAAATCATGATCTTTTCACACCACACCTTTCCAATTGTCCTGCCTCCAATGGTAACAACACAAAAGAACAATAATTAGAAATTAGAGTTTCTTTTCTTGTGCTAACAAGATTATGATAGTGAGATATGTGTTAAGTTGTAATTGCAATCTCAATTACTATTGTGACTACTTATGAAAAAACTCAAACCCTAATTGATTATTAATAGATGTTTGGGCTTGATCCACCCACTAAACAAAGTCAAGCCAATATTTAATTAATTTAATTAATTAAACTTGGTCCACTTGTTAATTAATCCAATAATATAATTAATTAATTCTAAAAGTGTCCAACACTTGTCAATTAATTAATTCATAATATCATTCTTCTAGATCTTTTCTAAGACACATTAGGTTCTTGATCACAATATCGAATGACGTGAATTATTACTTTGATATAATAAAAAATAAGGTAAATTAAAATTTCCTTTTAATTTATCATTAATTCACCTAAATTAATTAAGTCATATTTGCTATTACAGATTGACATCTAATAATATGTAAGGGCAATAATGTGATGAGAAATGTCACGTGGTATGCCAAACCAAACTTGTTTCTTGACTGTGAAACTATAATCCATTCTTCAATATGATTCGATTAAATAAGAGATATGAAAATGTTCCAATCCCGATTATCAATCGTATCTTTCATTCTAATCTTAAGTGAAAAATAGTCAAAACTCTTTTCGACTTATTTACCTTGGCCAAGGATTTTGATATCAACTTAACTGAATGACACCTAGATCATAATCTCTTACTATTTCAGGATAACGAATCCTCTATTGATCATCACAACCTTCATAAGACTCTTGACATACCCGAACGATGTCGGTTTAGCAAATTCTTAGCAAAGCAACATCCAACATCGTCAAATTATGATTGTCTCCATACAAGGTATCATGATGACCTCAAATCGAAGGACCAATTCCACTATTGAATGTTAGAGATTAACCACGACACTCATATATTTATCCATGTAGAATCTCTCAGCTGGTTTCTAATATTTTGTTCTTTTAATAAAATATCCATGCATTCATTTAAATGTCGCTAAATTTTAGTTTGTGAGTTCAACTATTCATTTCACAAATAAGAAATGCCACACGTGTTGATTAATCTGTAATAACGATATGCATATCTTGTTATTACTTATGACCATGGATAATTTAAGATTAAGGCATATGTAATTTATTTCTCACATTCAATTCATTGTGATTTGTTCAAGTTATCAAGAGTTGAATCTGCTATGGAAGTCTAAGTTGAGATTCGTGTCCCAAATTTAAGGTTGGTAACCCTTCCCTTCAGCTAATTATATAGGTGATTTTGCCATAGAGGCTTTCTATCCAGTTCCTGTGCCAAACACAATCAATAAAAGAAATAGTATAACAAACTAGAGACTAGGGTTTAATAGGAAACTGAGGGCAGGATCCTAATGCAATAACTTGATCCGTTGACATCTTAGTGGTCGGTTCTCAGTTGACTTCCTCGTTACTCTTTAGAGTACAAGTACACTACTTTAGTAAATTTCGCTTCATGTAGTTCAGATTTAGTTTAAGTTTATTTTGTAAAATAAAAAAAAATTAAGTTAAATCTACGAACTCTATTAATTTAATTAGTCATAATAATAATTCAATTAAATAGATATGTCATAAATAATAATGCATTAATCGTATTAAAAGGTTTGCATCCAAAATCAATTAGACTTTGGGTATACACTTACGAACCACAATGAGTGCAAGTGAAGAAGAAAGGAATTCAAGAAGAAACAGGGATGTCTCGAGGAAGAGACCATCTGAATCCATGTGACCCACCATCGATCTCACCATCACAGAGATAGTTGGGTCACAGATCGTCTCACAAGAGAGGTGGTAGAAATAGCCTAGTAACAATATGTAATAGAGCGAAACTCCATCATGCAGCAGCCCTTATAAATGCAAGGGTAAGCGGGTATTCCAATGCCCAAAACTATGCCTCAACCATGTTTCTTCCATCAACAAGAGGAGAAGGTACATAGTGGAAGGGCCCAAAATCCCAAGGGCACGGGAGAGGTGCCAACCCCATTGAAAGAGAGGAAATGGTAGTGGATGTGTCTACAAACTACGTATTTGGCTAACATTTAAACGACCAGCTCCATCAGCATGAAGAAGTTGACCCCATCCGTAAGTAGCTCCCACGAACAAATGCAGGGAAATGTGTCCCACAATGATCACTGACCTAGAATAGGCGAAGGAAGAGGTCATCTAACACTGTCAGAGAACAAGCAAAGACTTCCCAGTCGCTTCGCTACCAAGTCAATGAAGAATATTTAGATGCGCTAAGCAAGACCTTAGAGATCGATGATGACAATGAAAACTTCTATTCTCTTGAAGCTCAAGAGTGCCCATGTTCCCAACCACTTTGTGCACCCAAAATACCCAAATATGAGAGGTAAGGTGACCTCGAGGATCACCTCGGTACTTAGAAGACACATATGAGCAAGAGGTGAGCTCTATCGCTGAAGTGTAGAGCCTTCCGTCTAACCCTTTATGGAGCGGAAAAGGATGGTATAAGCCCCACCCTGGGAGCATTAGGAGTGGCCTGATTTCGAGAGGCTAATCTTGAATAACTTTCCATCTAAAAGGGTATGAGAGGCCCCAATCCAACGCCTCCAAGACATGAGGCAAGCGGCCGGTGAGACGCTCAAGAGTTGTCTGGCTCGTTTCTCTGATGAGATGATAAAGTGCAAAAAGGTCTCTAATGCAGATTCTCGGCCTAGAAAGGAGGCATTAGCATAAACCCCTATTCTAGAAGCGCAATAAAAATCCAACCCACTATGACCAATTGGTGGAGATGATGAGAGATGAGATCATCAATGAGGAGATGATCGACCGCCACAACAACAGGGCAGTGAGTAGACTCCCGCTACTTCAAAGATAAAGAGGAAGATGCCTCATCTCTCATTTGATGAGACCAAGCAAGGCATCATGTTACCCCCACCTCTGATCAAGCATACGCCTCGGCCACACTAAATACGGTATGATAAGTGTGTTTTCACACACTTATTTTACGCTTAAATAAATTTAATATTGATTAAAAGAGCGAATCTATACTCACAATTTCGTAATTATTGCTTTTATAGGTCAAAAACCCCCAATTGAAGAAAAACTAGGCAAGAAGGAAGAGAAAAAGGACCAAAAATGTACAAAAATTGTGAAACTAGGACCAAATTGCATAAGTTCTAAAATCTGAAGGAGCTTGGATGCAAATTTTAAAGGGCATAATTGAAAAGTCAAATTTTGAGGACAAAAATGTACAAGATCAAAGTTGAAGGATCGATGTGCAAATAGAAAATGACTAAAGTTGCGAAAATGGAGGAATGACCAAGCTGAGCGCACGCCACTTGAGCAGCGCAAGCGTAACTGGCATTTTCAAACCAATAGAGACCATTTTAACTTGCTGGTGTGCAAGCGCTATGCTAACGAGCTTGCTAGTCACGGCCATGGATCATTTTCAGCTTTTTTTTTTTTTTTTT
>CAIGRL010121511.1:0-15710 GCA_903798325.1 Fraxinus xanthoxyloides | reverse complement strand
CAATTCATTTGACTCACTCAAATTTCATTTTATTTAGGGTGTTCTTGAACCACATTATTTTGGAAGAATGTATTCTGGAATAGTAGATTGATGGAGAATGTGTGATTGAAAAAAAAGGAAAAGTTATTGATGTGATGGAAAATATTATTTTATTGAAAAATGTGTGATTGAAAATGAGTAGAAGAATGAGAATGAAAAATTTAATGAGGGACAAACAGGGGCTTAACGTTTTTTTGATTGTATTCTTATTACATATCTTTCATTAATTAACATATTTTGTCCTGATTTTTAGTTGAAATAACCTGTTAGCATGCTTTGAAATTTAGTAAAAATATTTTGTTGATTTTTTATTTATCTAAAAATATAATATATTTGTTTGGATGGAATCGTCATTAGAAAAATATGTGCTAATTAAGGGAAAGTTAATGATAAAAATATGGGAAAAAAAAAAAGATATGCACACAACAATAAATAAAAGTTAGAGATATTTAATGCAATTAAATTGTGGTGCACAAATAAATTTTTTTCACAACAGGAGGATAAATATATTTGCACAATAGTTTTAAATTATTAGATTATATATAATTGCACTAAGATTCGTGATCTTTACACATTATGATATCTTGTCTCAATTTTTTTTCATTGCATTACTATTCTTAAATTAAAATAAATTGTTCCTAATTATGGTTTCTCTCAAGAAATTTCTTTATGATAACGTAAAAAGACTCGTTTCTCATTATATTTTTGAATAAGCAAAATAAATGAGTGTAAAAATATGATTAAATATTTAAATCGTATTTTAAATCATGTTAATAATATTTTTAGATGAAAATCATTATTAAGGATGATTAATGAAATGCCTCTTTATTTTTAAATCTTATAATACCCTCGATCTCTACCGTTCTATTTAGGAATGGGCAAAACAAATTCAAATCATTATAATCAAACCAAATTGATCGATTCGGTTCTTTCAATTCTATCTTTGAAGTATATTTTCATGTAGTTTTAACCGAGTTGTTTCGAATGGTGCGATTCCATGTAATCGATTATTTAAATTCCAAAACTAATTTTTAACTTGAGATTTTGCATGATGTATCTTCGAAAAATTTCTTCGTTTCCCCCCACCTTCGAAATTTTCTTTCACTTGTATACCCTAAAGATGGCAATATGGCGTGTTTGAGGCAAAGGTGTCACTCTCCCGCCCCACCTCACCTTAGACGGGGCAGGTGCAGGCTTGCCTATTGACCTCTAGATGGGACGGACTTTTTTACCACCTCGAAACATGACGAATTTTTTTACCATCACTATTGTACCCTTTAGTTCTCCTTGTTTGATAAAATTTGTTTTCCTTATAGAAAATTCAAAAATATATTCTTAAAATCGCAAGAATCATTTACATGCATAAAGTTCAACACCTTCATGCACTCTCTTCGTAACTCTTGAATAGTTGAATTGACCAAAAATAGAAAAAAAAAATAAAAAATCTCATAAATCCACAATGTACAACCCCTTAATGCACGATTTCCAAAATTTGACCATTCTTTAATTCGAACCTCGTTTCCAGCTCACCTGACCTTTTCTCCCCCGAAATAATTAATTCCCCAAAATAAATAACTCATTAATTCAATCGTAAAATAAGTGTTCCGATCGGCTTCGATAAACTCAGAACCTGACAGATCCAGTAAGCTCTCTCTCTCTTAACCGCATGTTTATATACACCAATCTGTATCTATATATGTAATCCCACTGATTATTCTCACGTATGAAATTATTCCAATGTAATCCTAGCTCCAACCATTAAAATTTGATTGCCCACTTTTTTTCTTCTTCATAATTTACTTAATTGTGGTTGTGCAGGACTTTTGAATAAACTGATAGGATAGAGATGGGAATTTTTGATGGACTTCCCATTTCCCGAGATAAATCGGTGAGTTTTTTTTACTTTGTTTTCTGTTAACATTTATGGTATGAAAATTGATTAAAGAGTAAATAGTTTATGTAGAATGTGCAAGAGGGTAATGACCAAATGTGGTTGGTGTTGAATTTTTGTTATATTTAAGGTTTCCTCATGTATACATTGTTATATATACGGCTTGGGTTTGATTTTGTTTTCTACCCCAGGCTAATCTGAAGCAAGCCCCCTAATGCATGCCACCCATGAGGCTTGAGAACTTAAGCTTGAAATTTATTTTTCTAAACAATCTAGTGTATGCATGCCAGTTGAACTTGGTGGTATTTTCCATAATTTTTTTAATATGCTCGGTGCTTTAAGGAAAGTTGTGAATTGTGATACAACTAATATGCTGGGGTACGTTGCTTGCTTAATGCTGTCTACTCAATTTACTGAAAATGAATATATTTATTCAGCTTCATAGCGTAGCTCAGGCTGGGTTCTGCTTTACTATACCAGGTTGATCTCGATCAAGCTCCTATTGTGAGTAATTCACGAGACTTAAGAACTTAAGCTTAAATTGTGTTCTACATAATCTAGTGTCTAAATAAATGCACGCAAGTTTAGATTGGCAATATTCCGTAATCATTCATGAGTTTACTGGATCTTCTCTTTTAGTGTATTGAAATTCAACTTGAATGAACTAACATTTAGCTGCATTTACTATTAGTGGCATACATAAGATCTTACTGTAGGTGACATCTCTATAGTTGAGAGTCTGGAATACCAAATTGAAGTCATGAAGTACTTATTCCCCGTTTGTGTGTATAGAGAAACGAGAGAGAGAGAGGAATACAAAATTACAGAGCTATTCTTTTGCTGCTTTGTGCTGTGAAGTGAAGTCAAGGTGATGCCACGATAAGTTGGTGCTTGAGCTTAGCTCAAATTTGAGCTCTAAACTGAAGCCCAATTTTCAGTTGCTCTCTCTCTTAATTGATCTTAAGAGAACCTGAATAGGACAGTAATGACCTGTGATGCAGGACGAATTGAGAAATTAGGGTAAATTAGAATTAAAAGCTAAAGAGGAGAAGAAAAAGCTAGAAGAAGGGGGAGAAGAAGAAGCCGGAAGAAGAGGGGGGAGGAAGAGGAGAGAAAACGACTTCAAGCCAATCTTTAATTCATCATATTCATCAACTGTCCCATAACAATGAAAGAAACCATATAAATAGCGAAAACCTAGCGGGTTTGGGCCAACCCACTACTACAAGCCCAATAACAATAATAACGTAATTAATAAAAATAAACGATAAAATAANTAAGAGAACCTGAATAGGACAGTAATGACCTGTGATGCAGGACGAATTGAGAAATTAGGGTACATTAGAATTAAAAGCTAAAGAGGAGAAGAAAAAGCTAGAAGAAGGGGGAGAAGAAGAAGCCGGGAAGAAAGGGGGGAGGAAGAGGAGAGAAAACGACTTCAAGCCAATCTTTAATTCATCATATTCATCAACTGTCCCATAACAATGAAAGAAACCATATAAATAGCGAAAACCTAGCGGGTTTGGGCCAACCCACTACTACAAGCCCAATAACAATAATAACGTAATTAATAAAAATAAACGATAAAATAAATCGTGATGTCCGCATCAACCTGAAGTTGTCTAGTTCTTTTGGTATAGCATTTTTTGGGAAGATGAACATTTAATTAGTCAAGTCAGAATTTACTTCTTGCATTTTTATTCCCGAGTTGAACTCGATTGACTGCTCAGATTGATTGTGCATGAGTTCTTGTAGATAAAGTTTAGAGTGAAGGGGGGTTGCATAGTGGACGAAGGCTATGGAAAATATGCTCTTTAAATATAAGATGCTCTCTATTTTAAAGAGTGAACTCTTAAAATTATACTTCAAGAGACCCTTTAAATGTTAGAGAGCCAAATCCACTCTCTGTAATTAAACGCATTCAAATTATTTCAATTTTCAATAGAGAAAAATAATATAATAATTAGGAGGAAAGATAGTGAAAATAAAAAATTGGAAAAAACAATAAATATATTTAGGGAGTAGTAAAATTAAGTATTAAGCCCCTGTTTGAGCCACATTATTTTTCTCATTTTCATTCTTCCACTCATTTTCAACCACACATTCTTCAATAAAATAATTTTTTTCATCACATCAATAACTTTTCCTTCTTTTTCAACCACATATTTTCAATCACATTAATAAAAATGCATTCTTACTCCCAAAATGTGCACCAAATACGGGCTAAATATAAAAAATTTGTTGGAGTACTTAAAAAACTTTTATTCTCTAAATTTATAAGTGCTATCTAAATTGTAGAAAATGCTCTTTAAAAATAAACAGTCTCTTGTCGATGTTCTTATTTGGGTTGTGGGGCAGGCGTTGCCATAGAACGTTCAAAATGTGTGGAGATAGATTAGGGATGGAGAACTGAGTTTTGGGTAGCCAGCCTTCTGATGCAAGGACTTTAAATCATTGCTCCTTGATCGCGTAGTATGATAGTAATTAGTCATATGGCATGATTGTTTGCTATTTAGGACTTGAGATGGCCGATGGAAAATAGTGAATTAGTGGTGACAGGCTGTTAATTATCTCCGTACCTTGTAAAATAGTAGGCTGCAGGATGTTTCAGTTGACTGCATACGGCTGTAGAAAGGAAAGACTAATCCTTTCAATGAATATTGTTGGCACTGATGGAGTGAATTTCTTCTCAGAATTTTATTTTTTGAAACTCGTCTGGGCCTACATCCTGTTAGATTCTTTTAAAAATCTTGGGAGCATGCGTTTTATTTTCTATCGTTCCTGGCATTTGATGCATATATACCTTGATGATAGCATCATACACCCATTCGTTACTAACTTACTTTGTCGAAATTCCTCTTAACGTATATGTACTTGTTTTATTATAAAAGTTGTAAAAAACATGCTTCTAATGGCACTATGTCATAATTGCAGTACTTGAGGGAAGAACTTTCCAAAATAGATGAAAGTTGGGCTGCTGCGCGTTTTGATTCTTTACCTCATGTTGTCCATATTTTGACATCAAAAGATCGTGAAGGAGACGTGCAGATCTTAAAGGAGCAGAGTGATATTATTGAGGAAGTTGTTGACCAAGTAGTTCATGCCTATCATGGTGGCTTCAACAAAGCAATCCAAAATTATTCTCAGGTTTCATAATAATACATTCATTGTGTTCCCTTCCAGAAAGCATCATATATCTGACAAAGAAAATTTTCATTTTGGATCTGAGCACACGATTGCATTTTCTGTAGATATTCTTACTTATTTTGGCACTTGTTACTGACATGTGGACGGGTTACCTAAACATTGAGGGATGACGGCTGTCTTCATGATTGGTATTCTTCAAGTAAATATTTATAAATAAAAACACGTGTCAATTGGCCAACGAACCAGATTTACCCATGCATTATAAACAACACTAGAAATGTATAGCCATAACTATATTTTTAGTCTTCAACAGGACATCTTTTTCCTTTCCGAACTCTTCTATTCTGGGATTTCTCTCTCGCTCTCTCTCAAGCAAAACACCAACACAATGTTATTGGGTTTTTAGGCTCCACCAAGGAAGGCTCATGGGGGTTTGGATTCCTCAACCACATATATAAAATCAAAAAGCAAGTGAATGTTGTTAACCTTTTAGAGCCCCACTTCCTCTGGTGAACAAGAGGAAGTGGGGCATAAATTTGACCTCCCAAAAGCAAAAAGATGCAAGATATGAAGGAAAGGAATACGAGGGGAAGTAATATTTCCTATACAAAAAGAGCAAGTGAATCTGATTAACCTTTTAGAGCTAGAATGAAGGTCTATTGATCTTAAAGTTTTGTCAATATTATCTTCAATGTCAACACATTTGTGGTTGTCTGATGGTTAAAATGTGAAGAATTATGGTGAGCTATAAACTAAAATCTTGAGTGTTTTTTTTTTTTTGGGAACTAGCTTATTCAGAGTTCAAAGATTTTTTTCCCTGTTTTCTTGTATAGAAATCAGATCAACCCATTTGTTTATTTGTTTTTGTATTAATGTATTTTTTCCTTCAGATTTTGCGGTTATTTAGTGAATCTGCTCAAGATATTGGGGTCTTAAAGGTTGATTTAGAGGAGGCAAAAAACCTTCTTGGAGCACGTAATAAGCAATTACATCAATTATGGTATCGATCTGTTACGTTGCGGCACATCATATCTTTGTTAGATCAAATTGAGGGCATAGCTAAGGTTGGTGGGTTTCTTTAAATCAGTTTTATTTCACATAGATACTTTAAATAATTTTCTGTACTTCTGTTTACAAGATAGGATTACTAATGCCGTTTAGACTGATGTGGAAGTTGCATTTTGAGAAAAAAATGAAAGAAATTATATTTTTTGGCGATGTAGTACATAATCATGATTAATAGTTTCTTAATACAATTGTGATTTATCTTTTCTAGTTCTAATAGGTTTTATCTTGTTGTTCTTATTTCTTGCTTATAATAGGATTTCTTATCTTTGTTGATTAGAATATGATTTCTAATTAGATTATGATTTTATTAGTTTCCTATTATAAGTAGAAATAAGAAATAATTTTTCCTAAGTCACTGTACACTTTTTTGATAATATCAATTATTATTCAATTACATTCAAGCAAATTATTTCAATATTGTTCTTAATTACTACATAATTCTTATCGCTAGAATTTCATAAACGTTTTCACACCAAAATTGGTATCAAAGCAAGGAAATTACCTTATTCCAATGGCTGATGAAGGTCCCGGTGGCCGTCGAATTGTCAACGACGAACGAAAGCTCGACAAACTCGAACAACGAATTGATAGGATCGATGAAATTCTTCATAACATCACGCAGATGCTGACTAACTGTTATGAATGTTGGTTGTTTTAACAAGCAAAGTACAAGGCAATAGGTGGCTAAAAAATTTTCTCGAGTCCCAGCTTAATTTGAATATACACAAGTTATCAAGGATTCTACGACCAAGAAAATATAAGTCATATTTGAAGTGCAACAAAATTTTTAGAACACGATACATCATCAACAACGAAGTATGCAAAGTGATAATAAATCATAAGACTAGTGAGAACTTGGTGTCCAAAGCATTAGTGAAAGCTTTAAATTTGAAGACCGAAAAATACTCATCTTGCTGTCAAACTTCACAAGGACAAGAAATTCAAAATATGGAAGAATGAAAAATTTCACTTTCTCTTGAAAAGTACTACAAAGATGGGATTATATGTAACGTGATAGAGAACAACGATTGTTGTACTTTGGGGACAACCATAGTACTATGATGTAGATGTCACTTATATAGGTCGAGATAATAGGTATGTGTTTAGGTGGTATGATAAGAAGACTGTTTTGGTATCTTATGATGCGCAATTTGTAAGTACTGGTATAAACAAAGAGAAATGTTCTTAAGACAGAAGATGAGGTTAAAAAAGAAGTAATTCGAGATAATCAGAATTTTACTGTCAATGATATTACAATAGAAAAAGAAAAGCATGTGTAAGTTGAAAACTCGAAACTTGCTGATCCCTTATGCATGAAAGTCAACAATGAAAGTAAACGTAAAGGTGAAAAATGCTCCTGTGAAATTAGAATTGAAAATCCCAAGATCGAGTTGCACTCCAAGGATGAACAAGTTGAAGATCAGAAGTGTCCAACATGAGAGGAATAAATTAAAATTTTCAATCATGAGAGGAATAAAAAAATTATCGACATTTTCTACTGTTTCAGTGTCAAAGAATTGCATAAGAATAAGGAAAATATGGAAGATGGGGATTTGAGTCCGCGTACCAGTTCTTTTGTGCTGAAGAAAGTATCTCTAAACATTGTAGCAGAAAATGAGAAGTAATAAGAATTAAAAATAGCGCCAATGGCCTCTACTGAGAGTGAACTCAAAGATGAGAAATCGAATCATGCTTCATCTGTGAAGGAATATCACATAATTATTGTATGTGAAGAAAATATGAGTATGGTAAGACAAAGGTTACTTTGAAGAATGCAATTGAAGAATATAACGATGTTTATCGAGTACATCAATAAATAATCATTTTTTTAATATCGGTATTTACAGAAATTTTTTGAACGTTTTCCTCCTGATTGATTGACTTTCTTTTCTTTAACCAAATTATAGGATGAGTTTTTTTTTTTTTTCAAGTAGGAGAGATTAATGTAGTACATAATCATGATTAGTAGTTTCTTACTACAATTGTAATTTATCTTTTCTAGTTTCTTTTTCTAATTCTAATAGGTTTTATCTTTTTATTCTTATTTAGAATAAGATTTCTTTTCTTTATTGATTAGAATATGATTTCTAATTAGATTATGATTATATTACTTTCATATTATTAGTAGAAGTAGGAAATAATTTTGCCTAAAAATATAGAAGCATTGTACACTTTTTTGATAACATTAATTATTATTCAATCACATTCAAGCAAGTTATTCCAATATTGTTTTTAATTTCTATTTATTACAAGAGTTTCATAAACGTTTCCGCACCATTTGGGCTTTGACAAACTAAAACATTTTAAAAGCACTAATTGCTCCGCTAGTTTACCTAAAATGCAGGAAAATGTTTTCTCCTATTTTTCTTTACTTTTCTAAATAATGACTGGCCCACTAATACCTATTAATCCTGCGTGTTTCCCCTTTCTAGTTTTTGCAGTGTGCCGTGCTTGTAATATTGATCAGAAAATGTGGCACTCGGTCCACAGAGACAATTCTCCGTTGAGACGACATGCTATTTTTTTCCATATATTATGATTTTGAACTCATCAAAAATTGCTCAATGTCTCTCATTTATATGCTGTCATTTATTGACTGTGGATCTGTTGTGAGCTATGAATTTTATCAATAAAGAGAGGCAGGATGCTAGCAGATGCCATTATCATCCTCTTCATAATGAAACTTTCAAGATGAAATAAGCCGGTCCTATTTACACTATAAGATTTTTTTGGTCTTTTAAACCTATCTTTTGTCAACAAATAGAACCTTTTGTTCATAAAGAGCATGCTAACTGTGCTTCTGATAGACCTAGTTTATCCATTAGTTGTAAATACTAAATGGTGAAATTTAACAAGGGAGACTTGTAATTTTTTGTGGAAATTGTTGCTCCTAACTACGCCCCTGTTTGATGCCTATGAAAAAGTTTTTTTGGTGAAAATAAGTTTTGGAATAGTGATTTCCCGTAGAATGTGTGGTTAAAATGTGGGAAAATTTTTAGGCTTACGTGCAAAATATTTTATTGTGGAAATGCGTGGTTGAAAATGAGTTTTAGAAGAAATTTTTTTGGAGAATGGTAGACAAACAAGGTCTAAAACTGTTCAACTTTTCCACAATTCGACAATTTCCACGTTTCTTATTGTCATTTCTGCAACTATATGCTAACTGAAATTCTTATTCAAGCAGAGCTGTAAACAGAGTAACATTTCCGAGAAACCACAAGTGTTACTAGTATTCATTTTCATATGATAGTCTTTTGACTGCTTGTTCCGTCTCGTTTCTTTAACAATGTTTCACTAATGCTACCTTTTTTCTTGTTTCTTGCTGTCTATTAGTTATTTATCTTTTCTCTTTCTATGTGCCTTGGGTTCTGGTCGTATTTCTTGCTACCATTTTTTCTCGACCTGCTGATGTTCTATTACTTATTTATATTGTCTCTTTCCAATGTGCCTTAGGTTCCAGGACGTATTGAAAAGCTCATTGCTGAAAAGCAGTTTTATGCTGCAGTGCAGTTGCATGTTCAATCAAGTTTGATGCTTGAGAGAGAGGGCCTCCAAATGGTTGGTTATTTTTTCTTTTTGTTCTTCTCAGTCTCTTAAGGTTGGTTTCTTCATGAAGAATCATGCAGATTTAGCCCTATTTAACCTGGTGGCTTTCACCTTGATTCTTCAAACTCCACGATGTGGATTTCGATTGTTGATTTCGGACTTGTAATTAAGGATATTATACTAATGGAAGGTTGTTAAGTCACTGTGAGTACAAATTACATCTTCTTTTCTCCCTTTTCTTATCATTTTTGGGAATGATAGGAAAGATGCAGATATAACTGCAGTCTAACATTATGGAGGAGACAATTTCCATTGAACAAGAGAAAAACATCGCAACATACCTTGTATATAAAATATAAATAGACATTAAATTTGTGTGGCTACTTGAAAGTACCTGTATGATCTCTAATTAATGGCACTGTTTTTTAATTTTTTTTTGTATTATTGCCAATGATGCAGCTTGAGAGGTAGCAATATGGTTTAAGAGGAAGTACTTCATTCCTAATCCTTCTTGTCAAGTGGACGTGAGAGATTTTCACAAAAAAATTGTCATGTAAATATTCAAGTAATCTAGCCTTCAATCACTGATTTTAATAGATAGACAGCCAAGACATGGAGGATGGCATTAAGCTTATGAGGATTTTTTTTTTCTTTTCTGGGTATTACATCTCTCACCGTTTTGATGTATTCTTTAGTATATTATTCTCTCTCCATGCTGTTACATCTGATTTGAGTTTTAGTCAGCAATTAATGGTCAATATCATTGCCATTAACTGCAGTGAACATAACTATTCAACTTGAAAATTGAGTATATCTGAGCACTAGGAGCACTATCACTTGCTTACATGGAAGGGAGTTAACTTCACCTGAATTTTGTTTGCAAAAAAAAAAATTCTGCCTCCTATCAATTACATCTCTCGCTGTCCTTAAATTTGGAAATTTATTTGCATTTTGGTCCCTAAAAACATGTTCTTCAAAATAATTATCATATCATCATTATGGAATAAAATAGGAAATGAAAGAAATAATTTTACTTTTCAATGAGTGGGTTTTATGAAACCACTCTTCTAACTCCAGATTTTCCATCTCTATTTCAAGTTGAAAGGAGTATGAATGTGAATGTCTTTGACTGGCTCAGGTTGGTGCTCTTCAAGATGTCCGGTCTGAATTGACAAAATTGCGAGGAGTACTTTTCTATAAGGTTTTGGAGGATTTGCACTCCCATCTCTATAATAAGGGTGAATATAGGTATATAGTATTTCGCATACCCTAACAAGCTGTTATCCCTGATTTATATTAAATTCTGTGTCTATCAGTATTTTCTTCTGGGCGGGTGAAAAATGTAGGTTGTCTAAATATTGTCTCCACATCTACGAGAAGTGTTCTCGTTGAGGTTCACTTTGACTGCATAACTTTCCATTATAGTCTTTGAAGTATACAATTGAGGGATTTACCGCATTCGCTGTCATTGAAAAAAATCACACTATGTTTCTGTGTTTGGAGGACTCCTAATTTTTTTATTTATTTTTTCATTCAGAGATATTCTTTCCTTTGCTATCTTGGACAAGCTTCTTTCTTGGAAGCATTATTATTCTTATCATTTCTTTGTTAAGCTGATCATTCCCCCTTTCCCTCCCCTCCCCTCCCCTCCCCATTCTCTTGTTGCAGCTCAGTGGTCTCGAGTATGAATGAAATTGACGAGGCAATGCCAACTACCACAGCTATTGCATTTTCTATGAACAATTCACAGCGTCTCTCTCGAAGAACCAGGTCGCTGAAAGGAGACAATCAGCTTGTAACATATGGCGCTGGAGATAGATTCTACAGACCTAGTTCTGTTGATGAAGGGTTAGATACAACCCTATTTCTCAATGCAACTCTGTATTTTTCCCTTCGGTGACTGTTTGTCTTCCATTTTTGGACCTTCACTTCCAGATTTCTTTTTCATGCTTTTCATACTATGCATATGCGTGCTACCTAAAATTCTTCAAAAGTATGTATTTGGTGATTGGCTTCAACTTGGTTATGATAATTTATTTATCACTGCTTATTGCCAGCATTAGTGTTTGCTTTATACGAGGCTGAAAAACTTCAGAGTTTTAGATGCATGCTGTTGTTAGATTTGAGAATAACAGCCTGTACCTCCAGATCGATTTCTTTCAATATTCTCTCTGATTTTATCTTGATTGTTTCTTCAAAAATGGACGGAAAGTGGACTGCACTTTGGCTTGGGGAAATGAGCAGATCATCATATGCAAATATGTTACTAAAGACCTGGCTTTGGCACATCATTAAGAGTTCAAGAAGTTCCTCCCACCCGTGTTGGGCTCTCTTTTGTTGGTTTAGGTGCACCACCATTTGAAATTTTGAACGAGCATAAACTAATGTATTTTCCAGTACAGGAGACTCAAAATGATAGTTCCAGTTTGTCGTGTATCACATGGATGCAGAACTACAGATCTTTGTTTCTAAGTGCCTTTTCTCAGTCTAAATGTTCTTGCAGGTCTTCATTTGATGGCCACGATGAGGATGGTATTACGGATGTGCAAGACGATGCTACATCTGATGGATATACTACTATGAGGGTCAACGGTGGTGATACTGTTTCAAGGGATGGAAAAATTGTTTCTCGTCAAATACCCACATGGCTTTCAGATTCTACTCCTGATGAATTTGTTGTATGATCCTGTAAAACTATACAATTACGTCAAACTTAATAGATGAGTAGGTTTATCTTATCTAATGGGCTGAATTCATACAATGTAGGAAGCAATGAGAAAGAGTGATGCTCCACTGCATGTCAAGTATTTGCAGACCATGGTTGAGTGCCTCTGCATGCTTGGAAAAGTTGCTGCTGCTGGTGCCATGATATCGTATGTCATCAAGTTCAAGCTTATTTGGTTAATTCGAAACTTGTTGCATGGCAATAAAATGCACATTACTTTAACTATTAAGAAAGAATTTTTCATTAAAAATTTCCTATTTGATTTAAAACCGTGATCAGGAAATCGGTCAGTTCAAAAATTTCCAATTTGATATAAAACTGTGATCGGGAAATTGGTCAGTTGATATTTCTTTTGCCAAACTTCCAGAAACCTATCTGGGCATTGGATGGTTTTGTGATTGAAGTGAATTGTGTTCTATTAATTATGAAGATTTTTCCTTTTGGAAATAGTTAAGTTTGTCATTCTCTCTTTTCCTTGTCCAAATGGGCTGGAGTAACAAAACATGTTCCTATTGAACAAGCTATAATTATATATCTTTGGTTCTGACAAGGATGTTTTATGGAATATATATTCTGTTTTCCTGGTTATTTTTCTCTTTTTTATAGTTGTAGACATTATTCTAAATTCGTTATGTTTTGTTCTTAACAGCCAAAGATTGCGGCCTACAATTCATGAGATAATTATTACCAAGATCAAAGCTCAGGCAGATCGCGTTAACGGTTCTAGGCCTGGCATCGGCCAAGCTGGCTCGACTCTGCTTACAGGTCTCCACTATCTAAAAGGGCAACTGGAGAGTCACCGATTGCCTAAACAGAAGCGTCAGAATGGGATAACATTGGCTGGAACTTTATTAGCAGTCAGCCCGGTCTCCCCAGTAATGTCTCCTGCTGGAACAGCACAAACTGCAGCAAAGGAACTCCTTGATTCAATTCTGGAAACTGTTGTTCGGATATTCGGTTAGATATTATGATTATGTCATGGAAGTTCATGTATTTTTTATACAGGTCTTTGCAATATCGTGATGTCTTTAACTGCAATGAATTTTCAGAAAACCATATTATTGTTGGAGAACTTCTTGAATTGAAGTCTTCGCAACTAGTTGACTTGAACACATCAAAAGTAATGGCTGCAGATATTAATTGGAATACTGATTCTGATGCATCTCATGATACTGGCGGCTACACACTTGGATTTTCCTTAAATGTGTTGCAGGTAGGTCTTTTTCTGTTTGGCATCTCCTTTTCAACGCAGAAAAACAGTTCCTTAATCACATGTTTCGTTATGACGGTAGTGTGCATGTAAATACGTGTTATTGTAATTTTATTCCTCTATATGCATGATAGAGCGAGTGTCAACAACTCATATGCGAGATCTTACGAGCGACTCCTGAAGCTGCATCTGCAGATGCCGCTGTACAAACTGCTAGACTTGCAAGCAAAGGCCCCTCAAAGGACAAGAGGCAAGTAAATTAAGACCCGATTTCTGTGTCTTAAATTTTCCTTTATCTTCCTACTTTTTCTATTTTTGGAAGTTTCCCATTTTTTCTTCTCTTTTATTTGAACAGTTACATTTTTTCTTCCCCTGTTTTCACGTACATTAGTTATTTATTACCATTGTTGATGTCAAAGTTCGGAAACTATCCAAATATGCTTGAATCTCCTTATTATGCTTTGTGATCTCGTATTAATGGCAGAATGCTAAAACAATTCATCTGTTAGACAGCACTAATCTTATCATCAAAGGCTCTCCAATGCTATAGTCAGTCAAGGAAATAGATGGAGAGAAAATGGTGCATCTCTGTGTATGAATTGCTAGGTCACTATCACTTGCAGTCTATATGCAGAATTTTGGTTATGTTATCAGATCATAATACCTGCTTCCATGGGACGGAGGGTGCGGAGGTTTATACACTTGGAACATTAGTTTGATAGGATGTGGACATCCATATTTTGTAACTGGGATTCATGGTTTCTGTTGATCTAGGAGTCTTGAATATGCTTTAATAGTTCCCCAACTTCTAGATAGATGTCCCAAGAGATCCCTATTTTAGCTAGGTTTGGATTTCATCCCCAACAATTATTATCATCATGATATCTAATTTTTTTTGGAGGGTGGAAGGGTGGTTTTTCTCGTATTCCTGCTTGTAATTCAATTGTTTTTTCTTGCATCCTTTTATTGAGACTTTGTTCCTTGAGCTTTTTCCATATACGAAATCAGGTTTCATGACATGTTAACTAAATAGGACTGTAGACATGATATTTTCAGTCAACTGAACGTGCAATGCTGAACTAATGGTGGTAAAAAAAATGCAGTTGACAGAAAATGACAATTTGATTATGAACTCAGTATCAAGCTTGGAGTAGTAGGATGCCCAATTCTTTGGTTGATTTTTATAGCTTCCCTATTTGTTTCGAGTGTCTGTGGATTGTTGTAGGAGGTTTTTTGGGTGGGGGTGAGATTCACCTTGTCCCTTTTTCCATGGTTGCGGGGGTGGAAAGCATATCTCAGTTTGAATATTAATCTTTCCCCGCATCATTGTAAACTATGTTTTTGGTATGTTGCAAATTGCAAATTTAGTTTCTTTATTAATCAATCAATAATTACTTATCGATATTTATGACTTGCAGGTCGGAAGATCGTCTTACCTTTGCATTTCGCTTCACAGATGCTACTATACCGATTCCTAATGAGGGTATGGGATGAATGTGCTGATGCCATTTTTTTATAGTTGTTTTGATTGCTTTGATACCATAGATTGCCCTATTAATGTATTTTTCTGAGTTACCAAAAGGATACATTGATGGCTTCAGTTATTTGGTGGTTTAGTAATTATATATGTGTGATTTCACTATTAATAGCTTATAGAAGGAAGAGATTATTATTACACGTTGAAAAAGGTACTTATTTAGAATACGGGTGAGATCACTTGACAGCATATGTAATGTTACGGAAAACATACAATTTATTTATTTTGGTACAAATGGTAAAAGTACAATAGTGCAGTAAGATTCTTAAACAACCTGAATGCATATTTTTTTTTTTTGTCTGTTTGGTTTAATCTGATAGTTTATAACAAATAAAAAGGAAAGTTATGTAGATGAGTAAAATAAAACCCATTGTTTTCCAAAGTGATTCGCATAATAACATAAGAAAGTCCTGTTTGTTTAAATGTCTGGAAACTGGATGGTGAAGAATCGGCTTGATGTGAGAAACCAGAGTGGCTTGGCAAGGTCCACTAACAAACCTATTCTCCTAGATTTGGTTCTTTTGTAGTGCATTTTTTTTTTTTTTTT